>JBAMBS010002321.1:0-26461 GCA_037044455.1 Zygothrica quintamaculata
CACTCCTTTGCTGTGGAAACAGAAACAGAAACAGCAACAGAAACAGGATTTGCAGCAGGAATTGCAGCAACAGAAACAGCAGTAGCTGCAACTAGCACTTTTCTCAATCAAAAGTAATACACATTACAAAGTGAGACATGTTTACCCGTGCAGCTTTCACAAGGTTTCATCAAGCTCCCAAGAACATCTTCACTGTTGGAACACTTGTTCTGAATATATCCTTTAAATTCAAAGTTATTTATATGTGATGTGAAATTGGAATTGGAATTGCTGTGAAAAGGAAGTGCAGCGTTTGTCACACCACCGATTCATCATCGTCATTGCCATCTACAGCTCATCATCATTATTATCATCATCAGCATCATCATCATTATTATTATTATCAGCATTCAATTCAAAAGCGAACTGTCAAAGCAATCGTGATGGCATACAACATACAACATATTCCAATATATACATATATATATATCCTGTGAAAAGTTTACATATCAAAAGAGCATATATATATATATAAGTATATATACGTATATATATATATGTAATGAGCATTTTCTTTAAGGAAACGTATACATTTATTCAATTTGTAATAATACTTGATTATTTGAAGTTGCGTTTAAGTTATTGAATTGATTGATTCAGGTATAAGTATATATATTAAGTATATTAAGTAAGTATCTATATGATATTCCATAAACTGTGAACAGTGATTCGTTGCTCATCTCTAAGGACAAATACTCAAGCAGGACTACTTATGCTGACATTCATTTGAGTGCCAGGCGAGTAGTCTAAAGATATTTTGAACATATCGAAGTAAGAATGTGAGTGACTGACGCCGTTTCTTTTGCCTTCTCCCATTTTCCCTTTTACCATTAACCATTTACCATTTACCATTTACCATTTGCCATTTCCTATTTCCCTTTTTCATTTTTCCTTTTACCAATCACCATATCCCATTTACTCGCATATCAAAGGCAGTCCAATATGCTTCGCTTATTCATCTAGAGAGCGGTAAGAAAGGACTAACCAGAGTCCTGGGCTGCTTTGCAATGTGTTTAAATTGTCACTTGAAAATTGTAAAATATCTCAATGCATTGCACTAGTTGAGTTGCTTAGAATCCAACTGAATTGAATATATATATATATATATATATATAAAGCTATTTATCAAATCATACAGCTTATATCTCATATCACTTATCTGTAGACAATTTTCCATTAGCATTTTACCTGTAAAATAAGTCTCTTGTCTGTTGACTGTCGCCTGTCCATTGATCGATGAGTCCCTATGTAGGATGAAGTAAAATATATTTTTATCATAAGTCCGACTTAGAAATCTTCATTATTTGAGGAGGAAAAAGTAAAACTCTCACACAAATACTACCATAAGTAATTACTCAAAGTCGTCTTAAAGCTACCCAATCCCAAGGACCAGCAAAGCAATTAACATAATTAAAACACTGCTCAAATGAATGAAAAGCCTTTCCACCACCCCTCCTCTTCCAAACTTCCATATTATGTGCCCTGGCGCTGGGCGCCTCAAAAGGGCCCTACGCTAATTTGCATATTTTAATATCGAACGTATATACATCTATATATAAAATGCTTAATTTTTGCCATTTGACGGCCAATTACGAGTGGCTTTATTTCCGATGGGTAGATAATAAATATATATATATCGCTCATAATAAAATATAGAGTATTACGGTATACTTTAAATCTATGAATCGATATGATATGAAAAGCCTGAAGCATATATATATAGTGAGAAACAATATACTATATACTTATATATATATATATTCTGATTATCATTAGAAGTCTGATAAAAGTTTTGTTTATAATTTTATATATATATATATATATTATACATAAGTTAGGATTATATAATTTCATATAGTAGTGTATATAGTAAGTGGGTTAATAATAGTAAAAATAGTTTCATGCTGGATTTAAATTTAGTAATTTTTATCTATATGAAAATCTGTTAGTTATTGGCGCCAGCAGCTGTCGAAACATTTGACAGTCATAAATTTTAATGACGAACGCGCATAAAATGTAAATCAAATGATATTAAAGTGTCGCCTGGTCGTACTAATGGGTTGCCTGCCTCATGTATGGCCCAAACCATAGTGGCAGTGATGTGTAACATGCCGTTTTTATGGCAAATTATGGAAATTGATTGCCAAGTGCTTGTTGACGTTTCTGCCAGGGGGTGATGGGCTAAAAAAAATAATCGCGTGAAAAGTTTGTAAACACGAAAAGAGTGTGCACAACTTCAACTTGAAGCTGTTTGCTCTCTAACAAAGGAAAAACAGAAAAAAAAACAACCTAAGAGCGATTCCTTACTGAGGCTGCTGGTGGGCAGATGCTAATGTTGAATGACATACACTATAACGTAGGCCATTAGCATGGGCGTTGACAATGTTTGTGTTGTCACTCAAGCCGACAGACAGGCAGACAGACAGACGATCCGACAAACCGACCGACAGGCAGACAGAACGACAGACTGACAGCCTGTTTGGGGAAGGCAATTCTAAAATAAAGACAAATAGATAAGATTAGAGAAGACCGAAAGGTAGCAAGGATCTCTCTGCTGCATTTTGCTGCACTGCCACTTAAAGGCTTAAGCGTGTTTAAGGGGGTTGGCAGTTTGCTTAAGGATTGGATTGGATTGGGGGTTGGTTAACTGGTGGACCAAAACTGTTTGCAGGCAATTAAAGTTAACTTGCCGGCAATGTTTTGTTTGTGGTTAGCGCTTTAAGTTGGCAAGCGGCGAAAAGTTTGGCACTTGCAGTGCGTGTGGCAGCGATAACCGGCACTTTTCCGGGTTTGTGTCTGAGAAAGCAATTAAAGTCGAAAGTTCTATGCGAAGCTGCTGGGAGTAAAGGGAGTGCAGAAAGCGGAGAGTGTTGAGATAATTGGGGGAAAGTAATGATTGAAATAAATAAGGAAGAAGTACAAGGGTAGAGTGAGATGGAGAAAGAGTTTCAATTGAAGCAGGACAATTGCAGATAGATACAAGTTATACTAAAATGTGTATGAAACAAAAGGAAACTTGCTAAGGCAGCGAGGGAGAGATATTAATGGAGATGGAGCAAAATGCTAGGAGAATTAGTATAGATTATTTAATAAATTGTTAGGAAAGGAAATTCTTTTAGGCAAAATGAATTCGAATTTAAAAGTCGCATGTAAATAATTGAAATTTAAAGAAAATTCACACAGAAATTAAAATAAATAGTAAATAATCGATTTTTGTTGTTTGCTCAATCAAAGGAGAAACAAAAAATAAAAAAATCAAAAGAATCTTTTAGCAAATACTCCCGCTTATACAGAGAATATAGTCAATAAAACAAAATACACAAATGTGAGCAGTATTCAATTCATAAAGTAATTACAATTTTAGGACTTAATTGAATTCAAATATCCCTAACTATTATATAGTACAAAGCCAAACAGAGAGAGAGAGAGAGAAAAAGAGTGTGAAAAAAGAGGAAGATAGAACTTGCAACAACCACAAAGCAACTAAGGTTTCACTTTAGCAATTACTATTTATCAATTTTCAGTTGCGAAAACCTAAATAAGTTGCCCATAAAAATATTCAATGAATTTTAATTCAAATAAAATCAGGACTTCAACATTCTGTGTTGCATCTTTTGGGCGTTAAGCCCACAAAATGAAAAAACATTTTGAATACCAGATGCAGATACAAACGTTGCATATGCATAAAGAATGTATAAGAACGAATCAAAACCATAAAATATTTGCAATCAAAATAACAACAAAATCAAGCAAATATATATATGCAAATATGTGTATATAGGGTAGTATAGATAGAACAACTAAATGAAAAACATGAAATAAATTTGCCATAAAATTTGAGCATAAGATTTACATACATATAAAATATAACATTTAACATAGAAAATAGAAAATATCAAATATAAAATGTAAGAAAATGCATTTGCAGTAACAGTTGCATTAAAGAAATTAAAATTCTTCTCGGATACGGTTAGCAAGCAGCTTTGGGGAGGTCGTGGTTAAAAGTCATGGGAATGGGAATTACTTGTGGTTCCCTGGCTTTCTATCTTTATCTCTATCTATATGTCTATCTCTATCTCTATCTCTATCTGTGCTTGTATCTGTTTTTGTATCTGACTGTGGTTCTACACTCTGCTTCTGTTTTTGCTTTTGATTCTGATTTTAAATGTATGTGTGTGTGTGTGTGTGCTTGTGTGTGTTGGCTTGTGTCCTAGTCTTAGTCCTTTTCAATGCCTGGGTAAGCAAGTTAACAACTTTGCCTCAAGGTGCCTTGAGCTGAGAGTCGACTCAAGTTATATTTATGTTCTCATGCCATGTAGGCGGTCGTCACGCCCATCAGCTTTTTGTCAATTTCACATGCACAGCGCTTTCATTGCCAACGCCAACGCCAACGCCAACATTGACTCTTCCTTCGCTGGAATTGCTCCTGCAGGGCAAATATCCTGCGCAGCAGTGAACGTGCACAAGTCCTGCCAAGCAGATAAAGATAGAAAGAGACAAAGGCAGTAGTAGAGTGAGGTGTGCATATAATCCTTGATGCACATGACACAAACAAACAAACAAACAAATAGAGCACAAGCCAATGAGCTTGAGCATAGTATGAGCCACACTTGAAGTTTGAATTCGAGTCCGAGTCTGAGTCAGATTCGGAGTTATAGTCGGAGTCAGAGTAAGAGTTTGATATAGACGCACAGTTTCTTTGGTCTGCTGAGTTTTGAGCACATGAAGAGTCGAGCAAGTTATCAAAATTCATGGCTTGTTTTTCATCATCATAGGGTGTTAGAGGGTATATTGGTTTTGTGCAGCAGTTTGAAGTGCTTTTAATATATTTGCTATTGCTGCAATAGAATATCAAGTTTCAATTAAAGCTGCTCAGTATTGAAAACTGAATTTTAATATTGAATTTGTATATGCAGGATATGCAATAAGAATATAAAAGACTTTAACTATTCAGTTGCATCTCGTCTTATTAAAGAGCATTCATAGTTCTATATAGTTAATATATACATATGGTTTATCATTTTTCATCTTTAATTTGAAATATTTTTTATGTTGCTCTTTTTTGTTGTGGGCAGACGAAACGTTTGCTGCTTGCAACTTGCAAAAACTCACATCAGCAGCAGCAGCAGTCAAAAGCAACTACGTCAGTAACAGCAACAGCTACAGTAGTAGCAACAGCAGCAGCAACAAAATGCGAAATGTGATTTAATGCGCTTTGGTGTCGCATGCTAATGAGGTAAGTTTGTGGCATAGTTATACGTTGTTGCAGCTTTGCGGCACGTGCCAAGCGACACGAGTTGCCCTCCAAAGAAGCACGACATACAAAAACTGTGCCTATGTTTCTCTTGTGCTGTGACCGGAATACGAGTGCCTAAGAATTATTATATGCTAAATAGTTTTTCACTGGCCTCAACTGATTTATAGAGTAAGGCAGAGATGATGTCGTGCTAATTGTCTTGCCAGGTTCTTCCAAATGCCTGCAACGTATTTTTCTGCAGTACGTGACACTCAGTAACCAGTAACCAGTAACCAGTAAGCGGTAAGTGGTAAGCGGTTAGTAGTAAGTGGTAAGTGGTGCGTCTTAAAGCTGATCCCTGTTGACAGCAAGTTGAGCAAATCTATGTAAAATTCATATTTGTTAAATATATTATTTGAATATATTTTTGTAACTTTTATATATTAGATTTAAATTGTTTTCAATTTATTTTTCAATAAAAATTATCCCAAAAATAAATAGGTAAATTTTAAAATGAATTTTGAATTATTTAAATAACAGAAAATGTCCATTTAAATTTTTATAAATTTTTTTTTTAATATTTTATTTGTAAGACTCTTGTCTTTAACCCCTTTGCCTTAAAAAAAAAGGAAAAAAGGAGCTAATTGAAATATGCAAAATCCAAAAGTAACATAGAAATAATCATCGGAGATCCCATTAAGTATATATATTCTTGATCGGGACGATCTAGCCCTATCCGTCTGTCCGTCCATCCGTCTGTATGCACGCCTGTTTCTCAGAGACTAAAAGAGCTAGAGCAACAAAATTTGTAATTTTGATTCGTTATTTTCGTACACGTTTGTTTTAGTTTTTTAATTCCCCCCCTTGACCTACGGAATACAAAAAAAAAACAACGATTATTAAGCACAATTTATATTGTACATAAAAAATTAATTAAATAAATATTTATTCAATTTTGAATTATTTAAATAATATAAAATTCTTTAAAACAAAAGTTTCTTCATAGAAAATTGAAGCTAAGTTTCAATCACAACATCTAATTATTGTGGCCTATAATATTATTTTAAATATATATTACATATATCCATAAAAAAGGGAAATTTATATATTTGCTCCAAATTGTTTGTATATTTTTTAAATTTTTACATGTTTGAATTTATTTTATTTTATTTTATTTATTTAAAATAGGTAATTGAAAAAAAACTCTACAAACTCTACAGAAATTTGATATTAGCGCAAAATAAAACTAAAAGAGGAAAAACTAGTAAAATTAATTTATAAATTATTAATTAAAAACTTTATTGCTAATTTAATACAATGGTTTCTTTTATCTATTACTGGGAACCAAATAACCTTCCGCCTTTGGAGTAAGAATGCTTCAACGGTCCTCAACTTACGGCTATATATTTTAGCTCCAGATATAACTTCATATACCCAGGTGGCTGAATAGGAGCATTATCCTGTTGAAATATTAAATTGTCGCCTTGGATATTTTTATCAAATTTTGTCAGCTTACTTTCAAGGACATCTGTATAAATCTGTATATCAATACGACTGGGAAAACAGCTGCTTGGAGACTTTCCAGTGAGCCACTAAATTTTGAAAAGAAGTTTGTCAGGTATGCATTGGATTTAGTGTCTGTCTGGACTACAAATAAAATTAACTTTACACCTTAACATATTTTAAAAATTATTATTCTTTTTATAACAAAATTATAAAATTATTTGTTTTCAGTGTTGACAAAGTCATCAATAAATGATAATTTAATGCTGAAATCGATTTTAAAATCTCATTAATCAGTGACACCTCGCGTGTATACAAAAATTGAAGACTAAAGTATTTTATTCATTTATTCATTAATCATTCAAAGAAAGCTCCTATAAAATTTAAGATACGGTGCCAACGGCGACTGAAGCTAATTTAATTAATATCTTAAACATGTTCGTCATGGTTACTTTTCAATTAAATGCCCTTAACGATAACACATAAAATGCGCTTAGAATAAGTCAACGACTTCAACGGATTTAAGAGCCACTTAAAGCGTATCTGGAATATATACTGTATTTATTATATGTTGTATACAGTATATACTGTATGCAGTATGCGCGGAAAACGCACTTTAAAGCTGAAGTCAAAACCAAAAGCAAAGTCTTAGCCAAAATCAAAGCAAAGCCAAATCAAACTACCTCAGATTCGCGCAGGTAACACAAACTGATAATCACTCAATTTGCTTCGAGGCACAAAAACTATGAAGTTCACTCAACTTGGCTGAACGGCTAAGGGGAGTGTGGAACAGTTGGTGGCACGTTGGAAAACCAAAGTAACCAAAGAAGCTAACGCCTGCAAGCCATTTAGAATAACAGCAACAAGATGAGAGTGGAATGGAAAAGAGTGGAGGAGAGTGGAGTAGAGTAGAGTGAAGTGAAGTAAAGTGAAGTGGAGTGATGTGGAGTGCACCAAATTGGCATTACCGTGGCAAAGTGGGCAGCCATGGGTGGGCTAGGGGAGAGTGTAAGAGGTAAGAGGTATGAGATAAGAGGTAAGCAGGGCATCTGCCATGCAAAATAAATGTTGTAAGCGTAAACATTTCTTAGCGCTTGCAACAATGCGGGGCAACACGTTTGGGCTTACCTTTTAGCCAAAGCTGTGGCTCTCCTTGAAGTTGCAGCTAACGCTCAAGCTGAAGCTAAAACTAAGCCAAAAGCTAAAGAAAATGCATAATGCAGCAGCAACAGCAACAGCAGCAGCAGCAGCCGCAAAAGGTTTAAACTTGCAACTTGCAAAACTGGGAAAACAAAAAAGCAAAACACAACACAACAGCAAAAAAAAAGAAAAATATGGAAAGCACTAGAGAAAAATTAGTCACGCCAAAAGCAGTTGGCAGCAACGTTGAATGCTCTGGATGGATGCCATGCTAAATGTCTGCGGGGCACGATTATCATGTAAGTCGAGGCCGAGTAAGAAGAGTGCTGTTGCTACCTAAGATGGTGGAGGGAGCGACTAGTAATGGAGGAGGAGGAAGGACAACAACAACAACAACAACAACAACAACCACTACTACTATGACTACTACTATTATGTGGGGTAGTACTCACTTAAGTCCCATGCATGGGGCACTACATTAGCGGCATCAACTTGAGCTAAAAGTGTTGAGCTCGTTATAGTGTATACCACAAAGATGTCTGAATAAAGGGTATAAAGAGTTTCATATGCTATTTTTAGAGCTGTGAATTTGTTAACTCTCTTTTCTCTCTTTTTTTGCCTATCAAGAAATTGATGTTGGTAATGAAAAGTTAACTTAACTGTTGCCATATTAGATTTCAATAAAAGGTTTTTTTATTGTGGATACCAATTACCATTCATTAATAATTAATTGTAATAATAATTAATTAATGGAAAATAAATTTAGAGCATAAAATATTCGTTTTAAATTTTTTTGAATCAGCTGATTTTTTTTTTTTTTTTTGGTAGTAGCTGAAGCCATTTTGCATAATTCTAAAGTCAAGCCGCGAGTCGGCGGCCAAAATGTGGCCAAAATGTCGAGATGACAGACAGACGTTGGCAAGAGTGGATGCATAAAGGATGCAAGTGTGGATAAGGATGAACAGTCACTGTACCAATGGCATTGGCTGTGGCTGTGGCTGTGTCTGATGCTGTGGATGTGGCTGTGGCTGTGGCTGTGGCTGTGGCGGTTCCATGGCTCAGTGCGCCTAAGATCCGTTTGATGGTTGACGTTTTGATGCGTCCGGAGCCCGGAGGCGTCTCTACCATACCAATGGCAATGGCAACTATCGCTGAGAGCAACAATGCAGCCATTTTGCAACACTTGGCTGCGGATTTGCGACAATGTCGCATGATTTGAAGATTTCCAGCTGACGACAAGTTATCAAGACGAACGTGACTAGCAAACAGTTGACTTAACTTCTACTTCTACTCTTCATATTCCTATTCGTATTCCTATTCCTACTCCTACTTCTATTCCTACTCCTTCCTATTTCTTCTTCAACTTTTCAAACTAAATTCTAGCTTCAACTGCAACCACTATACAATTGCCCCAGACTAGCGATAAGATGTAACACTCTCAGTGTAAACTAGTGGGCAGAACTTTCTGTATGTGTTAGAAATGCGAAAACCCAAAGGTCCTAAGACATTGTAGGGCTTATCAAAGTATTAGAGATACTTCAAACATTTCCCCTTTAGTTTTCCTGGTACTCATTGCTACTGTAGATGTATAGAAGTATAGATTTGAATACATAAAGTATTTTTACTGAAAATGTAATATTCTAACAGAATATATTACAATTTCCTCTTGCTTATTGCCTCAAAGGTTAACCCCTTATCAAATTTACCATTCTCATTAATGAGCCTGAAAAGAAAAAAAAACAAAAAAAATAATTTAGTATCGGAGAGAGAACATATAAATAAATATGTATAAAAAAACAGAAACAACAAAATGAGGCAAGTATCGTAATCACAGAATGAGACTTGAATCATAAAGGGCACTTGGTAAAGGTCGTGAGCATAAATTTCAAAATTGTTTTGACGTCGCCAGCGTGTAGGGAACAATTCGCCAGAGTGAACAAATGAACGGCATTGATGAAGTACATCAAAATCAGCATCAGCAGCAGCATCAGCAGCAAACGGCTAAGTTTGACGATGGAGACCTCATATGCCACAGGGCAAAATTTGGCTACAAAACTTATGGCTATAATTCCGCAGACCAAAAGACTTGGCCAGGCAACATAGCGCAAACCAAGACAAAGGCAAAAAGACGTGAACATGGACGTGAACGTGGATATGGATGTGGTTGTGAATGTGAATGTGAATGTAAACGTGGTCGATGACGAAGACGAAGACCAGGAAACCAACTATTGTGCCTTCCTATTGAGAGTGGTGACTGGCATGGTCGCTAAAGCTGGTCTGGCGATGCTGTGCGGGTGATAAGTAACATGAATCACGTTTTATTTTGCCTTTAGACTTTAACGATGTAGTCGGCGACGAGGCCGAGGATGCCACCGAGTCGCGGACTGTTGACTGCCTCAATGCCTGACTGACTTCGACTTCAACTTCGATTGGGACACAGACTGTGACTGAGACTGAGACTGAGACTGCAATTGTGACTGGGATTGAGACTAAGACTACGACTGAGACTAAGACTAAGACTAAGACAGAGACTGAGACTGAGACTGAGACCGGGACTTCGAATTCGACTTCTGCAAAGGTCATCTCATAGCACTAGTCACAGCTCCCAGCGCGTAGCTCCTCTAGTTTTCAATGACTCGTTGCTGCAATTTTTATTTAACTTTTGTATATAAGAGTTCCTGTTCAGGTTTTGTATTGAGCTTCGAGCGTTTCTTTGTTCCTTTTGTTTTGTTGTTGTTTATGTAGGTTTCCTTTATTTTTTTTTTTGCTTTGTTACCTTTGTTGTTGTTGTTGTTTCTGTTTGGAACGTGAGAATTTAATATTTCTTTTCATTAGCAACGGTCATAGCAACTAAGCTTGTTGAATAGTGTCGGGACTAGAGTTTCGAGTCTTGCCACTCGACTCTGAAGTGTGGAGCCTGGAGTGTCGATTTAGTTGCAAATACCTTTGTTAAAACTAAATGCAAGAGGGACAGACAGGCAGAGAGAAAGGCGACTCCTTTAAATTTTATGGGTTTATTTAAATAAGATCACAGCAAATAAAATAGAAAATTCACCCAAATGATGACAATATGCCAATGGCAGAAAAAGAAATGAATGATATTTCCCTATATAAAATTTATTATACTATTAATTAAGAAGCATTATAAAAACTGATTTCCTACTACTCCCACTAAATATAATTAAAAAAAGAAATTCTTTTTCTCTTTAGATTTTAACGAATAAAAGAGAAAATTGTGTCAATTAAGCAAAGCACGCGCCAAACGATTGAAAATCGCAACATAAAACTGATTAGCTGCCGCCTTCCCCCATCTACGTATGAAATTGAATGTTCTCCTAGCCTCAACGACCCCCTCCCCCCCTTTAATCTTCCTCCCGGGCTGAAGTCCCTGAGATGTGACCACATGCTGACAGCCTTTGTGGCAATGACTTTAATTACTGAGCGTGCCAAAAACAACTTTTTGGCCACCTGCTGTATGTTTTACGAGTACTTATTTATACATATCTCTTCGAGGCGCCCAAATGGCGATTACTGGTTATAGCCCATAGTCCATAGACCATAGACCATAGTCCATAGCATATAGCCCATAGACTGATCATAAGTAGTTTCCTAAGGCAGACCATACGCAGTTTAGTTAAGTTTACTTCAGTTTAGAACACAGCGTGTGGCCTCATCAGTGCTCGCCTTTTATGGCCTTCGTGCATTAAAATTTGTAGCCTGTTTCATTAGACAATCCATATTTGAATACATCTATGGTAAAACAGAAATTTATATGTTGCCACTTTATCCATAAGCCCGCAAAGTTGAAAGGCTGCCCAATCAATTGCCAGTTGCCAGTTGCCAGTTGAGTTATGCACACACTTTTTTATACTTTTTGTGTAAATATATATTTATTTAAACTCTACAATCGATAGAGTTTAAATAGATGTTTTCTTTTTCCACAACAAAAATACAAATGTAATGTTATATTAGTGAAACTTTCGATTGTCAAACATGAGAAGTGTGTTTAAAGTGTTTAAGAAACTGTCTGCATTTCTTAAATTGCCTTGCGAAAATAAAGAACATGTCACATTTACAAAGAGTACACTTGTGTCCGAACGGGAGCGTATAATGCGTCAAACGGCGTCACCTGTACCATTCAAGAATTTCTTGAATGAACTTCGTCTTACGGCGCTTGAAGATTCAAATAAAGACCGTTTAACCATAAAAGAGTTTGGCCAATTCCGGAAACATGCCAATAAAATTTGGATTCAGCTGGATGATAAAGAAAAACTATATGAATTTGCGATCTGTTTTTTTTTTGATATAATTCGAAATATATTTTTAAAATAATTTTTTTTTTTTTTTTTTTTTTAATTTTTTGCTCCAAATAAGCGTACGAACACGAGTAAGTCTAGAAGTATAATGAAGTTGATATTATGTAGATTTGTATTGACTGTTTCTATATTTGTTAACTTTTTCTATAGCTACTATGTTTGTTGAACCTATCTCGTAGCTCATTTCATCAAATTGCCTGTAATAACTATAAAATTTTATAACATTTTCAACATTGAACTCAATTCATTTGGAGTTGAAAGTTTTATTTTTTGTTTACTTCCCTCACACCCTAACACACCAAAATATACTACAACATACTCTTATAGTATATAAAGTAATATCTACACCCTTATCCTTATATCCTTATATCCGACTTTATTTTCAGTTGTATTGAAACTGCATAAACAACTCAACTGTTTTCCCCTAGATTGGCAAATTTACAGACGATATTTTCATTACGTTATTTGCGATGCCATTAAAATCGATTTTGTATGCCCTGAAAAACTTTAGCGCCAACTGTCATTAGCGTTGTTAGAGGATTGCGAGGATTGTGTGAGGCAAACTTTATCAATTTGTGGGCGTGGCATGAACTAATAATTTATACCATACCCTTACTATACCTTACTTCTCTCTCTCTCTCTCTCTCTCTCTGATTTTACTGCCCCCGCTATCTGCCAGAAACTGCCAGAGTATTGGCTAATGGAATTGAGGCTGGGTCCTAACATGACTCATCAGTAGTAAAGTTTGTACCGCCTTGTCCCGCACTGGGATTTATTTCCATTTGTGTCCATTCATTTCGTAGCGATTGTTTGTCTTCATTTCCGACGCTTAACTCTGATTGACATTCATGCCCCATCATTTATTCATTTGGCACCGTTTAAACTCCCAAAAAGTTTGAGATGTCAGTTGAGTTACTGACGAAAATTTAATTGACTGCTTCGCCAGAAATTAGCAGCCCACAAAAGTGGTAGCAATTGTCAGTAGCTGACAAATATTGGCATTGCCATTAGTTGGCCGGAAGTTATCTCTCTCTCTCTCTCTCTCTCTCTCTCTTGCCCTTCTTCTCCTTCCTCTGTTTCTATTACTATGACTATCTATACATAACTATCTAACTACCTTGCAGTCATCCATATAGAGCACAGTTAAGTATTGTACTGATTTTCTAATTTTCTATTTTCTATTTTATATTTTTTTTTTTTGTACTAGTTTATCTACAGGATTTCTGGGCAGATGCTGCAAAATTACAATCTCGAATTGCTCATAGTCGTAAGAGAAATTCTGTGGGGTTTTAGTTAACCCTAGTTGCTCTCGATGGGGTTGTTCTATGGTCTGACAATTAACTTTCCCATTGTTTCTGGTATGGTATACGACTACAATTGTAGGTAAACTACCAGCTGCCCCCAATGGTCATGAAATTTCATTGAGCTGCAGTTGGACAAACGAAGCTGTTGAGATTTTTGTGGTCTGCAGATTGGATAGCATTTTCTTAGTATGCTCTTGTTTTGTTTGCTGAAAGTACTATTCATCTGATGTAATTTCAGTCATAGTCGTAAATGCCACTACAAATTTCACAACCAAAATGAAGCAAATTGTTTATACAGGAGCTGCTTTAATTCTTCTTCTCTGCACAATCCAAAATAGTTTGGCTTTAATGAACTTTTCTACTTATATACATATCAGTATAATTAACTGCAATTAAACAAGGAAAATACGTTTAAAATATTGTCTATTTGTACTTTGAATTCCATTTTTAAATAGATTTCAATGTATTCATTGTTATTAATCAAATTGATGATAAAAATTAATCAAATTGTTAGTTAACTAATATATTGTATATTATTATAGCAGCAGTCAATTCTTTAGAATTGACTTCTCAATTACTGATAGAAATCTACTTTGGATTTGTCAAAAAGCCAAAGTCAAGCATTTATACAATTAAAAGACGTTTTTTCTAGTTCGCCTTAAACACGATGTAATTGAAAATTGCAATTAAAACACACACTTTGTGCAGTTTTTCCAATGGATTTTATTTTCCGGCTGTGTGCCAAAGCATTTGTAACAAATTAAATGCGAATTCCATTTCGCTTTTTAGTGCGATAAAATGGCATTTATCAATGACAACTCCACAAAAGAAAGGAAAGAAAAACCAAAGAAAAAAGGCATAGGAAAAGGAAACAACATGAACTGTTAATCTGTAAGTGTAAGGTTTGTGTACAGCAAATGGTTTGACCCCTTGACATTGCTGCTATGACAATCCAGCTTATTGATATTTTAATTTGAATGCCTTAAGCTTTTTAGAGAACTCCCGTTTTCGACGTATATCCGCAATGGACCTACGGGCTTTACGCAACATAAATATGCCATCCTCTAACATACGTTTTACTTCATGCTTGATCGTCTCAATACTCTCATCCCAACCATTATCCTGCCAAATTCCAGTTGCCTTCATGAAGTCCTTACCAGTCTGCTTTATCACATCTGTGTACAAGTATGTGTGGCCACAGCACATTACCAATACAATCAAGCAAACCACTAATTTCGAAAACATTTTAGATATATTAATTGTACTAGAATTATCAAATTGAATTATCAATTTCAATATTTTAAACTAAAATAAATATTCATAAAGAAAATCCAATTCCAAATCGGTTTTCATGGCTGTCTGAGCTCTAGCTCTACATCTAGCTTTAGCTTTAGCTTCACCTTATGCCTTTACAATCTTTCAATAAATAACAACAATAACAACAGCAACACATACAACAACAGAAAGTATGTTGCAAATGAACTTCAAACGAATCTGAACATGCAGTGGCACAAAACTATCGTTTTCATTCCATTTATAAAGAAGGCGGCACTGCACCTGTCACTTTTATGCTGGAGAGAGTGGCGCAGTTTAGCTCCTGTTTACTACGCTCAATATTTTCGCACTTTTATTTTTAGTAACTTTCACAGAAATACACACATGGACACATAACACACAACATATACACATGGTAAAGGACTACCCCTCATATGTATTTTTTATGATTTTCACGCGACTATAGTGAAAAAAAAATGCAATACAAATAATAAAAGTGAAATAAAGTTGCCAGTTTTGTATAAAATGCGATACGCAAATACCCTAGAATATCAATAAAAATAATATAAATACAATTTTCTTATTATATTTGTAAAAATATATATAAATATATACTCGCTTATCATGCGATTATATGATCCAAATATAAACTATTATAATATTACTCTCAGTTGTTGTTATTTATTTGTTTTTTTATTTATTTGTTTAATCTTAGCATAATTTTAAGCTATTTAAATTTTAAGCCAAAATAAGTAACTAGCCCTTAACCTGGTTTGTATTGGGTATTAACAAACTTGTCGACTCAAATAGAAAAGTTCATTGCAAAAACATTTTTGCCACATTAACGCTTGCACACGCCCGTGCGATTTTGTGCCGTGTGAAACATACACTTGCTGGCACACATACCAACAACCTTACACAAACACAATCACAATACGTATACGTATATATTGTGTAGACATGTCCACACATACAAACACACATTAATAACTTTTTTATAGCGGTCACATAAAAACGCAACAAAACTCGCTGCCATATTGAATGTTATTGTTGCTTATATATACATACATTTTTTTGGATAAGAACTTTTTGTTGCTTTTATATATGTATATATTGTATTTTTTTTTTATTTTTGCATTTTGCTGTAGTTGTTAAATCGCACACGTATTCTGTAAAACACAACCATATCCTTCATATACTTACATGTCCTGCGGTGTGCAGAACTCTGCTGCTCTGCTTGAAATAGAAGCAACAAAGCAGCGCAGATTTCTGCTTCGTTGTTTTTAGCTGCAATTTGTTGCCAAGGCGCTTAGAGTCTACAGCGCGGCCCGTGCAACATGCCCAACATGCTGAACATGCCGCATACAGCTTACATGCCGCCACATGCCCCCCCTTTCTGTACCGCTAATGCAGTACTTCTACTGACTCTTATTTGAGGTCAGCCATTGCACACACATGTGTTGCCATGTGGTTCTCTTTTATAGCCAGAGTATTTAGAAAACAAGTGTAATCAAAATTATATGGGCGTGTGTATCCCAGCGGAGTATGAGTGTGTGTGTGTGTGAATGCTCCGCCTACCACTCGTAAATTTTGAACGCTTACGGCCATGTGGCTCAAGTTATGTCCTGGGTAAAAAGGAGACAATCGGGTATAGTTCTTACGGGAATGGAATATTTTATACCTAGACCTGCAGGCGTTACCAACTTATGATTGAATTTGAAGCTGCTTTGTGGCCAATGTATTTGTTGTGTGTTTCGTGTGCATGTGTGTGTGTAAGTTTGTTGTCCAGGGATAAGCCGAAGTGTTAGTTGAATGTAATGAGAAAAGTTTTGATCAGAAAAAAAAAAACCAAAATATAGAACAAGTGCTTATTGTCCGCAATGCAATTAGTTGTTATATGTAATGAAAATTCATGTTTAAGTGAAGCTATTATTATTTCTATGAACTTCCTTAAATAGTTTATAGTTTCACTTTGATCTTAAAAGTTAATTGTAATTAACTATATTAACTAACGATTATCATTACTACAGCATTAAACTCACCCTTAAGTCGAAGTCAATTGAAATTAGTCAAAGACAAAAATTAATTTTTTTTACAATTTTTTTTTGTAGACCAATATTTACTTACAGAAAACTTTCCACATAAATAATATATATATTTCAAGTAACGATAGTTATTTTTTTAACGGAAAAGTTGTGATAACTAAGTAAGATATAGGAAATCTGCGAGGAATCCAAAGAAAGGCATGGTAACTGCTGCTCAAAGCTGAATCAACTGAAATCAAAATGTCTTCGAATCCTATAATTAGTTAACCATATTATTCTCCCTTAAAATCAAGCAATATTATATATTAGGTTTTTTAATACAAAATAAATGCCACCATTGAAACTCCTTCATTCCATTTTTTTCGCATTTATTTTAATGGGTAGCAAATGATTGAGATAAACTTTTTTTTTTCCCGAAGATCATGTAATATATATATATATTTATATATATATATATATATTTATTTATATATATACACGAAGTCCTATTCGACACAAATGCCCTACAAATTATAATAAAACTAAACAAAAAAAAACAATTTGCAACTGCAACTTGAACCCGCGCCCAAACAGATATAAGGAGATAATGCTACACCCTACACCACGGAGCCAACTTGTCGCCATGTGGCACAATAAATTAAAAGGAAATGCTTGCTAAGGTATTAATCATATATAATATTAAAAAAAAAAAATAAAAAAAAATATATATGTTTTTAGAATTCCCAATTAGTTTAAGCAAAATGTGATATGAATTCACTTTTCGGAACACTATATTTTTAAGGTTACTTTGGTATACCTTACGGTTTATTTGCTTGGTACGCTCTTTTTTGTTTTTAATGGCAATCTGATGCGTCTTGATGCGGAATAGATGTTCACAGTGGCTTACGTAAGTTTCCTGTTCTGGTCTTATCTTTCATATAGATGGCGCATCTATTGCAATAGATATTATAATAATAATAAGAAAACATGTTAATGTATAAAATGGACAAATAGGATAAAATATGATAGCAATATATCAAATATATAATAAAATAAAAAAATATAATAAATATGACAAATTTTAATTACAAATGCCAAGTAGAAGGTGGCAGTCAAAATGTTGTAACAAAGTTAAGACAAGTTGCAGCAGATGTTGTCGCTGTTGCGCCGCTATTGCCGCTGTTTTGATATTTTCTGCAATCATTTGACTTCTGACCTATGACTTTCCACATACGTTTATGTCAGACCAATAAAAACTAGTAAAACAGCTGTAGTCGGCTATATCCAACTACAAGAGCTCCCTTACCTACATGCACAGACTCCATATTGCGATACCTAATGTTGTATGGCTTCCGTGTTTATTATTCAATCAGAACGTAAATCAAGAATTACCTAATTTTACACATTTTTATTAGCTAGTTAAGAACTATAGAAATTTTTCAAATTTGGTACAATATTTCTGGGTCGCTTGAAGTCTGCACAATCGCTGCCAGTGATGTAGGTCGTGCGATGCATCTAAAACAATCGAATCAATTTCGTTTTTTAATTAATATAAGTCTTTTTACTATATATATTAACTAAAAATATTACGTAGATATTATGAAATTGCAATATTTTTTTATAGTTTAAAATAAATTTTCGTTTAGAAAAAAAATTCACTTTGAGTTGCAAAACAAGTTATTTAATTAATACTTTAAATATAACTATCATAAAATAATCGATAATTTCGATTATATTTTCCATAACTGTACATAGTTCGTGGTATCGCCGGAAGCCTGTATTAAATTAAAACTCGAATGAATAACGGGCTTAAGGTCTGTCGAATCTTTTGCATCTGGTGGATCAATGAAACTAATGCAACTTTTCTTAAATTATGAATACATAATCTTGAATGAATTTAGAATAGATTTATTTATTTTATCGTCGATTTTGAGCAGCCTATAAAAATTTGTTTGGTTGGATACAATTGAAAAAATTACAAATATTTAAGTTTTTAATTTTTAATTTTAAGACAAAAAACATAAAATTTATTAATCATGTTAAACAGAACTTGAACTTTTCGAGTTTTCAGTACAAATTTCATGCAGATGCAGCTGCTGCAATATTGCTCCAATTGGTTTCAAATTTTCAGTCTATATTTTAGAAATTATTGTACTTTAAGCAACTGAAAAGAATAAAAAATTGAATTTCCAAAAATTCCAAGTCAGCTTGACCCCTTGAATAGCCCAAAATAACCCAGAAGAAAAAACATCATATTTTCAGTCTTTAACAATAAAAAAAAATTTATTTTTGCGTTTCTTTTCTTTTGTTCTTGTTTTTTTTTTTGCCATTTCTTGGATTATATAATGTATACACACTTTAAATTGTTTTACACATACAGATTTTCATTTTTTTTTGAGTTTTTTTTGTTTTTTAAATTTTTTAATTTTTTTTTTATTTGCGTTTTGTTATTTTACAGCGACTATAATAATTGAAAGTTCATTTCAATTTCTTCTTAATTTTCAATTGTTTGCTTAAGTGCTAAATGTATTACCTTTTTTTCGGACTCAAATTATCAATTGAATTTATATGTATATATATACTACATGTATATATATATATACATATATATATTTTGTAAATAAATGCGCAAAAACAAATGCTCAACAGTAGGTTTTATTTTTTTTTAATGTATCGCTTTTTAACAAATAAATGGCAGTTGCTCTTATTTTTTTTTTTCATTTATTTGTTTAGTTTTAACCTTTTTGTTTTGTTTTTATTTTTGCTGTTAAAATTCACTTATTTGATTAGATTTGCAATTTATTCGAGGGTCCGTTGGGTATGTGAGTTCTAAAGTGCTATGACTATAACGTCATTAAAAATTAAAAAATTTAAAAATTTAATAAAAAAAAAACGCGTTTTGCTTAAAAAACTTATTAGTTTAACAAATACAAATACAAATACAAACACAAATAAAAATACAAATACAAATAGTTATAGAAATAGAAATACATACATAAATATACAATTATATTATTATTAATTATGATATTTATATATAATTATATTTTCACTTATTTTCGCTTTCCCGGTAAGTTAAGTTAGCACATGGAGGACATTTACTTCTGTATAATACATATACATATATATATATTTATATATATAATGTGATTATTTGTTTATATTTTTGTTATTTTAATTGTAGCTTGAAATTATTTTTTTTTTTAAGCATTTTATTTAGATTTTATTATAATATTTTGCTTCTTTTGCTTTTAATTTCACTTATTTTTCTTTAGCGGTTTTTTTCTTTTATACTTCTTAATGCGAGTATTTTCTATATGCTAACATATATTTTTGTAGACAAATTCAACTGCAGTTTCCATCCCTATATATATATATATATATATGTATTATGAATTTAATGGGATCAGTGACTAATTGTGACTCAGAAAACTGTCAAATCTCACATCAATTTTATAGTTTGTAGAGCTGAAAAGCAACCGATAGAATCTAAATAGAATTTCAATTGCAAAAAAAAAAAAAATTAAAATTTAAGAAATGTATTATTAATTTAATTTTGAAATTGATATGTTTAAAATTATGGAAATCAATTTAAATTTCCCTAAAAAAAAAACTATCGATAGATTTACAGCTCTAACTATCATATGTATATAGCCTACACTATGACACGACACTGCTCAGAAAAAAAAGTGGTTATAGGGCAATATATTTGTATGTATCTATATATAATTACACATACATATTAAATATACATATATATATATATAAATATTACAGCTTGTTATATTTCATTAATAATTTTAATTTAGTTGTAGGTTCTATACCCATAGTCAAAGCAAAAGAATGCTACTACATAGTTTACCTATTTGTTTTATATTTTTGTTTATCGATTTCCCTATGACTATCGCTTGTGATTAAAACGATAGTTTTTATAATTCTTAAATTTACTAGCATACTGTCAATATTTACTGTATTGATAGTTTGTCAATACTGTAAGCCAACGATAATAGTTTTTTTTTTTTTATTATTATTATTGCAACGGTCCTAGAATCCAGGAAGAAATTAGCAACAAGAAAGAAGATTATTCATCTTTGGACTATCTGATTTTTTTTTTTGCCTTAATTTTCTTAATTTAGCTACATAAAAAAATTTTAAGTTTTTCATTGCCAAAAAAATAAAAAAAATATTTTACCAATTATTTATTTTATGGCTTTAATAAGTGTCAGTAAAGCGATTTATACGATTGCCATATGTGGGACAGAAGATGCCAAATGCCGTCAATAATATCGAAAGTACAATCAATACTTAATTAATAATTTAATGTTATTAATTAATTAGTTAACTAGTTACATTCGCTTGCTTCTTTCTTCTTTCCTCCTTAGATAAATAGAGACCGTTGCGAAAACAAATCTTCTTTGAATGAGACAAATTAATGTCGTGTATGTCGTATGGCCATAAGCTTTATATACTAATTAACTAACTGTAGGGCACATTTAAAGCTTTAACAAATTAAATTAAAATTAAAACCTAAAACTAAGCCCTACTTATATGCAAACTTAGTTGTATTTGAAGATTGCAAAAAAAATAAAAAAAAAAAATTACTCAATTTATTCGTATACCATTTTCAGCAACGGAAACAGAAGAAGCATTTATGCACTTCAAATGGTTGAGTCAATAACATTTAGGGTACTAAGTAGGATACTAGAGTCCTTAGCTGTAAGGATACAACTAGCTTTACACTTACAACTAAAATTTTTAACTTATGCGCATAGTTTTGGTTCAACAAGAAAGCCATAAAAATGAGCAATGGTTGGGCTTTCGTAAGAGTATAACTAAGGAGTTAAACAATAGCTTGGGGCAATTTTAGTGATTTTGATTGATGTTGCTGTGCATAGCGGGGGAAAGAGAGAGAGAGAGAGAGAGAGAGAGAGAGTGAGAGAGGGCGAGTTAGAACGAGAGATAGTTAGAGATGAATTTTATACAAAGCTTTGTGAGGCTAAGCTACGACTACGACTGCATTTTAAATGTTCGGTGGCGCAGGGCAACTTTTGAAGGAGGGCGGGGAGTCTAGGACTCTACGTGCTAAACGCTAAGTAACTCTCATTAGCCGCCGCCTCAGCCGCCGCCGCCGCCGTTTCATACTAGACATACGCCTGTGCCCGGGTGCGGGGCTCCTTACCCTGCAGACGCTCCACAAAGTTACGCCAGCTGACCATGGTCTTACTTGAATAGAGCCACACGCTCGACGTTACGCCTACCAACATGGAGCACAAATACTTCACCATATAGATCTGAAATATTGGCCTAGCCTCGGCTTTTCCTGGTGCCCTGGCAGCTGGGCAGGGTATAGAGAAAGGCTTACAAATATCGCGATGCCACTGAATCATCCACTCATCAAAATTATAATACTCATAGAACAGGCATCCCAGCAGACCCAAAGCGGGCAATATGAAGAGACCCGAGAAGAAACCAATGCGCAGCATAAGGCGTTCTAGCTTATCCGTACGCTTGCCGTCCGTCTTCATCACAGTGCGTATGCGAAAGAGCGAGATGAAACCAGCCAGTAGAAAGAGAGCGCCAATTGATAGATATATGCAGAGTGGCAGTATGAGAAAGCCGCCCAGAGAGTGTGTGTCCAGTTGTCCCACAAAGCAAACGCCGGAAAGAATGTCGCCTGTAAAAGCAAAAGGAAATTCCATATGGATTATAGAAAGGATTATAGGAAAATGGATACTTGTCTTAATTAAAAGCAATTATATTAACTTAAATTGTATTGAATTTAACTAAATTTATAAACTTTATTCTTCTTGGATATAAAAGATAATTAAAGTAGATAAAATATTAAATAAATTTTGTTTATTTCTGCTTTTTCTTATTGTCAATATAATATGGCCAATAATGAAGAAGTCACAGCTTAAGAGCTTTACGTGCACAAAGTTTAATGAGCAAAAGAGAACGAAAGAGAGAGAGAGAAGAAAGTTAAGTATTTAATAGATAAAAGCCACAACAGTATTAAGTTGCGAATAGTTAAAGCCTGATGAGACATATTTTGTTTTCATTTGCATAGAGAAATAATCCACAATGTGGCAAGTTAAGTTAGTCAAAGCTAAACATTTGCAACACAAATATAATTGTTCAAATTGTATGTTGTGTTCTCTGTGTGTGTGTGTGTGTATGAGCAACAATTTGACATGTTTAACCGAGTCACCGAGTTTCAATATTAAATATTCAACATTTAACATACAACATTCAACATTCAACATTTAATGTCTGCAGCCGAAATACAGAATAAATATTTAAGGCAAATATATGGTTAATGCTCATTGCAGCGTCATTTGATGCACATCAATAGATAGAAAGTGAGTAAACGAATAAGATATATATATATATATATATATATATATATATAGAGAAAGAGTATAAAACGACAGCGGGTGAAGAGATAAACAATGCTTAATTTTACTTTTACCTTGTGGGTAAATATTTACACCATGATTGTTAAACAACGCCGGAGGAATCAACTTCAAATCGCCTCCTCTATATCAAATAGCCTAAGTTCAAAGTTGCCGACGCTTGTTTAAACACTTTACAGTCTGTTTTACCCTTGCACCCTTTATATTTCCTCTTCTTCTAGTTGTTGCTATTGCTATTGCTGTTGCTGGTACTGTTGTTGTTGTCATTGACACCGCAATGAATCGAGGTGAGTGACGGATGAAGTCAGACTCGTTGTCGAAGTTGCTCGTTTGCTCTGCTCATTAGCGCTATTTATAAACATGTAACAGGTTTACCCTCTCTATAAACACATACAACTCCTAACCTCACTCTATTGCTTAACCAATATTTCCGCTCATAAATTATCGATTAGCTCTTCGCTTCATTCACCCACCGATCCTTTTTTTTTTGGTCTATTATTATTATTATTATTATTATTATTATTATTATTATTGGATTTGTTTCTCTCTTTTGACTGAACTTATTCAGCTTTCAAAACTTGTCGCCTTTTCCAGTTCGTTGTCATAAAATTTGTTGCGTCTAATTGACCCACAATTGCTCTCAATTAATTTGGAAGACCCCATCTTTTAATTCTAATATACTATAAACTGACTGACGAGATGAAAGTATCTTTTTATAATCTACAAATAATATATTATCTGAGTATAGGAAATAGTAATAAATATATATATTATTTGCATAGGAGTTGCCTTGATTTATGGTAAACTGTTCACAAGCATCGCAGAATGGGAACAGAAGTTGCAGCCGAAGCGAATTAGGTAACTGGGAATAGAGTATTGAAGGAGTCATAAGTTTCTATAGTATTACAATTACGAAATCTATTTATTAAGGTCTATTATTTATTTATATATGAACCAGTTGAAAATAAATTCAAATCTATAGTAAAAATCATATCAAATCTAGAAGTTAGTTGGCAAGGCAGAAGGCAGTAGGCAACACTCTGCATGCCACGGCTTGTTGCAGCTGTTGGAAGTATATCTTGAAATATAATTCCTTGCCATAAAAGTCATGAGCGTTGCAGTTCTTTAGCAAATTAAACGAATTGAAATTTATAAGAGGCTGGAAAATGCAGATAAACGAACAAAATAAATAACTGCGTAAAGTGTGGAGAAGATGGGATGGGACGGGGCAATAGAACAGCGGGTAAGCAAGTTGTGGAATGCCGCACAAATGGGTGGTTAGATGGCTTCAAGGTGAGGATCGGGAGCTGGACATCAAAGCGCGCCAATTGAATTAAAAACTTAAATCGAATGCGTTCCACGTTCAGCATTCAACGTTCAACATTCAACATTTAACGTTCAACGTTCAACGTTCAACGTTTCACGTCCCACGTATTAAGTGATTTCCGCCACTGGAAACTGAACATAAATCAGAAAACCCCAAAGAAAACAGAGAGGAGTTCGCACTTCCAAACTGAATACGAATGCCACCTGCCGATAGAGCGGCTACCGCCCGTTTCGGGGCCTCGATATTGATCTTAATTTGCGGCAGAAGAGCAAAAAAAAAGAAGACAGCAATGATATTAGACATTCGTAGAGACGAACAGACAGAAAGACAGACAAACATACAGACAGACAGGACAGACGGATGAGACAGACCGACGAATGGATGGACAGACAGTCTGTTGCAAAATGAAATGGCAATGAAAGGGAACCGGCTCAGGTCTCTGGTATTAAATCGGAGATCTGGAATAGAGAATCGGGTATTGGGGATCGAATTGATAAATGAAGAGCAGACAATTTGCTGTTGACGATGAGTAGAACCAGTTCTAGTCTGGTGAGTCCTTTAAAAGCGAACCTGTTTTGAGTGCCAACCTTTTGTTGGCCATTTTGGAAAATTGCATTTTGCAGTCAACCAAGTTGACAAAGGAGGCTAAGAAAGAACTGCTGCTGCTGCTGACGCTACTGATGCCACTGCTGTTGCTGTTGTTGCTGCTGTTGTTGCTGCTGTTGTTGCTGCTGTTGTTGCCGCTGGTGCTGCTCCTGCTGCTGATGCCGTTGTGACAATTCAGTGCTGTCACTATAACAGAAACAACAACAACAATCAGCAACAGCCAGCAAACAGAAACAGCAAAAGCAACAGCAACAGCAATAGCACAAGCAACAACTACAACTACAACAACAACAAGTGCAACAACAACCACAACAACTACGTACGTCAATTGTTTTGTATGGCATGAGGAATGCGTGTTGGGAACGGGTTGGGTTTGGGCTCAGTCCTCGGTACTGGGGATGCTGCTTTGACTTTTTCTCTGTCAGTTTGTCTCTTTGTCTGGCAGTCTTTGAGTCATTTGGGGCTCCGCATGTTGATGAAGTGTAGACAGCAGAATTCCAGTTTTAGTCATGCCATTGCATTTGATTATAAACCAAACAAAAAAGGAAAAGAAAAAAAAAGCAGAAAAATACGAAGCACTACTGAAACCAAAAAAAAAAAAAAAAAAAAACAAAATAATAAAAATAAAAAAATTGAAAAAAAAAGAAAAAGTTTTTACCAGTATAAAAGTGAAGAAGCAGCAGCAGCTGTGAGTTCTCTTAACTCTGTGGCTATGTCTGTGGCAAACAGAACAGAAGAACAAGTTTCGTGCTAAAGCTTCCACTCAAAAAGTGTTAATCTGTTGGTCAAATAACGAGTGCCAGTACTACTCTTGGTCAGGTGAGAAATGGCTTGTGAGTGAAATAACAGGGCGACAAAAATGAACAAAAGGCAGCGCCTTCTATGGGCATCTTCATGATGATGAGGCTAGCTGCCTCTGACGTTGAGTCTAAAATGAGGTGTCAGTTGTTGATTGTCAATCAAAAGGGAGCTTTGTCTGCCTTCAATTTACAATTTACAATTTACAATTTACAGGTGATAAAACTAAAGTCAATTCAGTTCACAATTCACATCGTTGAGTAAACATTTTCTATCCTATATATATATATATATATATATATATATATATATAGAACTATTTTATATTTCAAAACAATGCGAAATAGTACAAAAGTATAGAACAATTTCTAACTGAGTTTTTTACCCTGTTCTAATCAATTTATGTAGAGTTCCGATCTCGTTTTATTTATTTTTATTATCTATCTCAACCCTTACCAAAGCCCTTAACCACTTTTCCAT
>JBAMBS010002322.1:0-37633 GCA_037044455.1 Zygothrica quintamaculata
TTAGATTTGCGAGACTTGCCGGACTTTAGTGGTGTTATGCGTGACACCACACAACGCATGGATCCGACAACTGTTCAAGGTCAAGAAACTCAGTCAACCACCAGTGAACTTCAAAGATCACACACAACTTTACACTAAAAATGTAATATTTATTATAACACCTACACAATTTAATACTAAGTAACATAATCGATCTCACATTGAATTATTCTGAATAAATACTTTTAATTATTTCGGTCGATGCTAAATAAATATTTATTTATTTATAATATGTATATAAGACTGAATCTGTAGTAAAATTAATTAAGAAAACAACTGTCAACTGGATTGCAATTAAATGATAAATAATATAACAAATGAATTGAATGTGCCAATATTTGTTATTGCGTAAAAACATCTATGTGAATTAATCCACCCGCCTCTTTTATACTTTGATAAACTTTGGAGCAGCCATATGCCGACCATTATCTCGTCCAGCAACAGCTCCGTCCTTTAATTTCGCTTCCGATAGACTTTAGGTGTTTAAAGCAGTATCGATCTCTTAGAAGGGATTTTACAAATTACCCCATAATTTATACGGGGGTGGAACTTATCGGACGATATTTTCGACAACATAAAGCTTTGGCATAAAACGCAAGAGAATTTAATAATTTCAAATTGTTGTGTGACCAACATGCTCATTATTTATTTATCACCGCTCAAAACTGTAGCATATACATTTTTATTTGCAAAAAAAATTTCTGTAGGAGTGGAGTTGCCGAGAATAATGAAAGCATAGAAACCACCATTGGGAAGCACAAGTGACTTTTTGAGAATTTTTAAAAATCCACCACTGTGTTAGGATGAACAGACGTCGCTTGACTATATTGAACCAATCCTATAAAACATGGACAGCTGTTATACATAATCCTACCGCGCCACGTTGGACACTTTCATTGCACTCACGTTTAGGTTACAACAAGTTAATTAGTTAATGAAGCTCACATAGTACATTCGAAAGTAATGATAGTTACGGCACGTAGACATTTAAAAACATTAATCCAACTGAAATTGTAAAAGAGATAATTAATAGTAATAGCATTTAATTTAGATATAAATATCTTCATGCCATCTCAAAAATAATTGTTCAAATACAACTTTGGGATTTGGAATATATTTTCTTTCGTTAACAACACTTAATAAGTTAATCAACTAAATGTAAATAAAGCAGAATTTTGTAGCAGCGATGTGCAGTCAGCTTATTTATAATACCCGAATCAAAATTTTAATTCAATATATATATTATTGCCAGGTAAAAGTCGGTGTCTTACACCGAAAATGGAACAACCCAGTGACATTTCAAATAGGATAACCATATTGGTTCCTTGTTTAAACTTTTTTACAGAATTTTTGTTTTTATTTTAATGTTGTGTGTATGTTGTATATACTTCATTGTGTTTACAAATAATTCCATGCAAAAAGACTTTTTTTTACATAAAATTAAAAAAAGTATTATCGTTACCAGGGTACACCGATATTTCTAATTTATTTTATTTCAGTTTTTCTACCCAACTCGTCCATCACTAGTTTCAATGATTAGAATGCGATATTTTTCATACCAACGTCATTGTAAAATTATAGCCCGTGCATTAAATATTGGAACTCCAAGTAAGTTTTAAGCGTCTTTTTAATTAATTGGTTTTAAAATTATGTGTATGCAAATGATATAGTAAAATCATCTTGTGCAGGACCGACAAATATTTTAAAGACCGGCATGTCGGATCAAACTCAAACAATTTTAAAGTCAATCCAAAGTAAATTTGTATATCCTGTTGCTCGTAAAGATATAACGATTGAGGATGAATTTCATGGTGCACAAGTGAAAGACGTCTACCGCTGGCTTGAGGATCCAGACTCCGCTGAAACACAGCAATACGTCGATGGCCAAAATAAAATAAGTCAACCCTTCCTTGAAAATTGCGATCAATGGAAAAAAATTAATTGCAAACTTACAAAGTTATGGAACTACCCAAAATATGGGTGTCCCATGCAATATGGCAATCATTATTATTATTTCATGAACACTGGTCTCCAAAATCAAAGGTGAATGAAACTAGTAGAAGTTTATACTTTTTTATATCAAATTTGTTTCAGTGTAATGTACCAACAAGATTCTTTACATGGAGAGAGCACCATATTTATTGATCCTAATAGCCTATCAGAAGATGGTACTATAGCATTATCACAAAAATCTTTCTCTGACGATGGTAAATTTATGGCTTATGGACTCAGCGAAAGTGGATCTGATTGGATAAAAATTCGTATACGAGATGCTGAAACTGGTAAAGATTTTGATGAGGTACTAGAGAAGGTAAAATTTTCAGAGATTTCGTGGACAAAGGATAATAAAGGATTTTTTTATGGTGTACGTACACAAAGTCTTAGTATATATTTAATGAGCTATAGTCAGTGGAACGATTTTACAGAGGTATCCAAATCAGGACGGAAGAACTGATGGCTCGGAAACAAAACAAAACGAAAACCAAAAGCTTTACTATCATCGTATTGGAGAAAGTCAGGATATGGATGTAATGGTTGTCCATTTTCCTCAGGAACCATCGTGGCGCGTGTAGGTTTTATTTTTTATAAAACCTAACCTAAGTAGGTAAATCAATTATTTTTGTTTTAGTCAATCTGTTGTTTCCGACTGTGGAAAGTACTTGATTTTGGCTATTGTAAAAGACTGCCGGGACAACATAATTTACTATGCAGATCTTAATCCCGAGACAGAAATTAAGTCTGAATTGAATGTTAAAATAATTGTGGATAAATTTGAATCGGATTACGATGTAAGTAATTGTTTATTTCCTACTTATACTTATTAGCATCATTGTTACCATTTCTCTTTTAATATATAATATAATACTTTAATCTAAATTCTTTATTAAATTTAAATTAATTTTTTTTTTTAATAATTTTGTAGTTAAGATACGTCGCATTAAATACAATAATTAAGATTAATAAATATTTTTTTTTATTTCACAGTATATAACTAATGTTGGGTCAAAAGTATATTTTCGTACAAATAAAAATGCACCAAATTATCGTATTATAATTATTGATTTTGAAAATCCTGCCCAAGATAAATGGGAAACTTTGCTTCCGGTAAGCACATTTGAAATATTTTATTTCTATAATATGTTGAAGATGTACAATAAAATGATTTATTTCAGGAACATGAAAAAGATGTTTTGGATTGGGCCAAGTGTGTTAATGAAGACAAGCTTCTCCTTTGTTACATAAGAGATGTAAAAGTAAGGCATTTTATATCGATATTACATCAAATTATTTTATCTAAAATTTTAATTTAGACTATTTTACAAGCAAATTCGCTGGAAACTGGCAAACTTATACGCCAATTTGATTTGGATATTGGTACCATCGTTGGAACATCTGGAAAGAAAAAGTACTCGGAGATATTCTACAACTTTTCATCATTTTTAAATCCGGGAACAATATACCATTATGATTTTAAATATCCTGATCAACCGCCAAAAGTGTTTCGCGAAATAAAACTAAACTTGGATGGATTCAAGCGAGAAAATTACGCTGTTGATCAAATCTTTTACACCAGTAAAGATGGTACCAAAGTACCAATGTTCATTATCCGTAAGAAGGAGGATTCTCCTAAACCTCGACCATGTCTACTTTACGGATACGGTGGATTTAACATAAGTATGCTTCCAAGCTTTGGGCTTACGGGGTGAGTATACTTGTAGCCACATAACTACTCATATTGATCAACAAAAAACAAACAGTCTCATGTTCGTAGACTCTTTTGATGGCGTATTGGCATATCCCAATATACGTGGTGGTGGCGAATACGGCGAAAAATGGCACAACGGTGGCCGTTTGCTCAATAAGCAAAATGTTTTTGATGACTTTCAATGTGCAGCAGAGTACTTGATTGCAAATAACTATACCTCAAAAGACCGGCTGGCAATTCAAGGTGGATCTAACGGCGGTCTTCTGGTTGGTGCTTGCATCAATCAACGACCAGACATATTTGGAGCGGCTGTGGCTCAAGTTGGGTGAGTAAAATAGATACTTAGCTTTAAACTATTTGTATAGTTTATTGTTATTGAAATCGTGTACAACGCACAATTTTTTTTTGTATTTCAATAAAAATAGGAAAATTGAGAACTCATTAAATTAATTAATTAAATTAACTTTAATAATTTGTCTACAGAGTAATGGATATGTTGCGATTTCATAAATTCACTATTGGACACGCTTGGTGTTCGGACTATGGAAATCCCTCAGAAAAGGAACACTTCGAAAATTTGCTAAAATATTCCCCTCTACATAATGTTCACACACCACAAGCTGCATTAAAAGAATATCCGTCTACATTAATTTTAACCGCAGATCATGATGACCGCGTTAGTCCATTGCACTCGTTAAAGTTTGCTGCTGCGTTGCAAGATGCTGTACGAAACTCAGAATTCCAAAAAAATCCGATTCTACTGCGCGTGTATAAAAAAGCCGGACATGGTGCTGGTAAACCAACATCTAAGAGAATTGAAGAGGCCACGGATATTCTAACATTTATGTTTAAAAGTCTTAAGGTGGACACCACTAATATATAATCCGCATAAATATCTTACACTTTTACTTGCAAAATTTTGTACATCTTTTTAGCTAACCCTATGTAGTTTTCTTTAAAGTATTGCATTTGCTATGTATGAACATTAATAAATATTACATGGTATATACCTTGAATAAATGATTAATCGTGGAATATTAACACAAAGAGGTAAAGTAAGGCGCTAGACACAATTGGAATTTCAGACTATAGATCGTCTCTACTCCTATGGGTAAAACAATGCTATCAGAATAACATTCTCATTGGCCAAATAGGTTTATATTTCCTTTGTCTAGCCCCTTTACCTTTGAAAAGGGAGGTAATGAAAAATTGAAAAGTATTTAACAGGTAGAAATATTCAACTGAGACGATAAAATGAGTCGATCTAATTCTGTCCGTCTGTCTGTCGATAGGTTTCTTATTTTCGTAGGCTATATGAATTTATTTTAAATTTTTGGATTTCCTTCACTGGCCACCGTAGTACGAAAAATAAAATTATAAAGAACAATTTTCAATCGATCGAATTTTTTTTTATTAGGTACCATTTTTTATTATCGATTTCATTAAGATTACGAGAGCTCTTTAGCCTACAAACATAGGCATACACACAGATAAGCACACACACACAGCTCTATACGCACTTTAAACCATTTCGCGCACCTCTTATTCCCCCTGCGCTCTATAGCACGATACTTAATAGACAATAACTTCCGTATTTTTTATTCAAATCGAACTAACAGACATCAGACTTACTATAGAGCTATATAGCTTTAGTGCGCGGGTGGTAAAAGGGCGAAGTAATGGCTTAAAGTACGTGTAGAACTGTGAGTAAGTGTGAGTATATGTTTATATGTGTATATGTGTATGTAAGCAAAGGCGCTCTCGTAGTCGGGTTCACTCAACTACAGATTTCTTATTTGTTTTAATTTTTTGTATTAGAGTATACAAACTAACAATAATTTTTACAAATCTTACTAACTTGAATAAAAAATACGATTGTAATTGGAATGTAGTGTATAGGTTCCTAAATATTGGTCTTTGGGTTGGTATGTCATAACGACGAAGACGGGAATGGCTAGAGTGCCGTAATAAATCTGTCCCGAGCTGATTTGGGTGGATACAGAGCTTGTTCTGGTACTTTACTTTATGTTGGGCTATAACATATCTGGCGGGTAGTATGTATCTATGGGCCTGACCCTCAGTCTCAAGGCGTTGAAAGTGGTTTAACAGACCATAGGATAGTGTGTATATATCTGGAAATGTTACATTTCTATTAGGAGTACTATAGGAGTACTTCAACTACTTTTGGAATGAGCTAAGGACACTGGCTGACTTAAGCTGGTTTTTAGACCACGGTAGTTGTCTGTATGGTTACTGTCGAAGTTACCACACTTCTTGGTGCTAGGATCATCTCTATTTAATGAGAAAAATGCAGTGTCACATGCTCTACTTACAGAGCAAAGCGTACAGTAATGCCGTACTCTTGACAGTTTACACACTTGTGTCGTGCAGTAGAAACTGCGGTTTATAGATGGGATTTACTTTCTCTCCGGTTTGAGCTCGACATGGAACATAAGTTGCGGTTTCTTATCTTTGTATAATATATTAATTACCGATTTTGCATTAAAACCCTACTCATTCAGTGGTTCTTTAATATCAGAAGGTGTTACATCTGTTTTAATGCCTTAATGAACCACTTGCAAGGCTTTGGTGCTTTTTGGTTGGTATGTTTCGGTTGTTATCAGTGAGAAACTTGGTTGGCATTCGGAAGTTTTCCGCCATTTTGATTTGTACTTTGGTCTCGTGGATGGTTGCTTTAGTTAGTGGAATAACGTATAAATTTAATTTCCCAATCAGATCTACTATTTTAAAGTCGAGGGAATTAGAGCTTTTGTCTGTGTGAAGAATATTGTCAGACGCAGGCAGATATGATTTGTCCTCGAGAATAACAAATCTGTTTTGTCTTTTGGCACATTATTTTGGGTTACCTTTTAATATATTTTACGGGCTTGTAGCGAGCCATGCCAGTCTATATGGTTGAACCTTTATTTCATGGTGCTGCAGAATTCGATGCTGATTTAGCAGAAACAGATGTTGCTGTCAATGCAATAGTTGTAATAGCACTCGTACTTGACGGAGAAGTAACAGTGCTAGTTACCGTTGGAGTGCAATAGAGTTTCGTATGAACTTGTTGAGGTTATGAAAGGGAGAAATATGCTCTTCACTCACTAGCGTGTTAGTTGCTGTTGGGATCGACGGTGAGCAAGACCGCGCTGTGTTGATTGTTGTTGAGTTGAGCGCATTTAAAGAAGTCATGCTTTTTGAATTTCCACCCCTGACCCACGCAATGCGAAAAAAAGGATTATTAAGCACAATTTTCAACCCATTTCTTTTTGGCACACATCATAACTAAACAATTCTTGATCTACATTGTAAATCTCGTTAATATTGAACAGAAAACACAGAAGTTATACAACATTAAGTATCGCGTTATGCAGCGCATAGGGCTAAAAAGCGCTTAAAGTGCGTGTAGAGCTGTGTGTATGTGTACGTTTGTTTTTTTTTTTTTTGTATATGGGGGAAAGCATTTAAAGCCGAAAAGTGTGGGACTTGCATTCACTAAAACCTGACCGTACTCTCCGTTTTTCTTCTTGCAGAACTTAAAATTTAATTATTTTTGCACTGTCTTTAAACGCGCAGGGATTTAAGAACTGCTGCACATGTGTGGCTAACTGTCGCTAAAGTCAGTCTGGCCATGTTTCCTATCTACCCATTTGTTTATGTATGGGATGATGTGCCTCGCCGCTCCTGTTTTGCCACCAGCGATCCTGCCACTGCACTACCGTTGACTGCCTTTTCCCCGCGGCGGGTGCATTTGCCTCTTTCGCAAGTAGGTTATGGGGGATCATTCCCCCGACGACAAATGCGGCATCCTCTAATACTGTGCGTTAAGCGTTTAGGACTCGCAGTGCGCAGCAGCGGTAGGATCCTCTACAAGACCATGCAAATTATTGAACGGTCATTGCAGGTGCCTATATTTGTCCACCGTACAGCAAGATGGATCTTACCACTGAAGTAATAAACATCCTGCTCTTGTGTCGTGGACCTCCAGTGTTCACCATTATACCAGCGAGCGCTGCTCTTGCTTTAGCAGAATTCTCCGCGTACTCAAGGTGCAGTTTATAGGACAGCATGTGGTCCAACTTCACTCCTAGATAAAGGATGGACGACTTGGAGAAAATTTGGCACCCTGCCACCTGGAGGGTAGCGGATTCCATCTTTTCCTGCTGCTTATGAGGACCGCTTCAGTTTTCTGGGCAGCTAAGGTTAGCGAACTTTCTTCAAACCACGTCACAGCCTGCCTGATGCACGAGTTGGTAATGTCCTCTACCTCCTGCAACTTCTTTGCCACTGCCACAATAGCAATATCGTCCTCGAAGCCGACGATACGGGTTCCTCGAGGTGTCGCGAGGCGTAGGACTGCATCGTACATGACGTTCCAGCGCATCGCTCCCAGGACCGATCCCTGTGGATCGCCTACTGTAATACATCCTACCGTCAGCGGTATCGTAGAGTACCATTCTATCGTGAAAGTAGCTGCACACTAAGTTAGTAAGGTACTCAGGGATGTCTAGGCACCATAGTACACCGACGTACATCTGCCATATTGCCGAGTTGAAGGCATTGCGGACGTCCAGAGTAGTGATGAGGTAGTACTTCTTTTCCCCATCCCTTCAGCATGTACCTTCGATAGACTTGTTGGCCATTAATACCACTGCGTGAATGACATCGGTAGTACTCCTGCCTTTTTGGAAACCGAATTGTCAGTTGGAAATTCCTTTCCGAACGCCGATTTCTGCCTCGAGTCGGTTGCAAATTACGCGCTCGAAGAGCTTCTCGACATACCGAGTGGTCTTTACGAGGATGGGTATTCCGCCGGTTTTTTACCTTTGGAAATCAGCACAAGTATTTGTCTTTTGTAGCACCTTTTGTAGCATCTCTTTGGCTTTACTTTGTTCTGGATTCGGCACACTCCCCAGTTAATATGCAGATTTTCTGCCGCGAGCAACGCTTCAGCGACGCTCCTTGTCATATCCATGGAGGCGATCTGCGTCCTTTACGTAGCTTGGGGGCTACTTCAGCAGGTAAATCCTCGTCCAGCTTCGTAAAGACTGCTTACAGGACTTTCTCAGCAGTCTGACACATCTCTAAACTGGATTGAGGACTTGTCCGTAATGGTTGTTACGGTCGCGTTTTCGCCGAGTACTTTCTGTACTACGATACGTAACTTATATATCTCATCGCCTGATTCTTTCCATTGGCTTTGCCTTGGCCTTTACTTTTTGCAATGGGTTGCTTCCCGAACGTTTTTCTTTTTCTAACGATTCGGCTGTGGGATCGGCATTGACTTCGTTTCTCTTTCTAGATTGCGATGCCGTAGTACCGTCACTCTTGGCGGGCTTCTTGTCCTGCTTGGTCCCTCTGGGATCCTTTGCTTTCATTGCTTCGGTGAAGCTCAGGCTGATCGCAACGGGTTGTGTTTTTTGTGTGGACTTATTTACTTATTTATCAAGCGTGTGCGGCCCTTACCCTGTCTGCGTGCGTCAGTTGCTTCATCTTCTTCAGTCGACTTTTGTAGGCTCAAGATCTTCTTGAGGCTGTCCTTCATGACCTGGTTAGCATGCCGTACAACGGGCTTTTTCTCGGTTACGCGGTCAATTTCTTGGCTTCTTTGCAGGTGTTTCCGGTTGGGACCAACCGAATCTCTGCTCATTTTCGGAGTATCGTGCTACCTTGCCGAGATGTTGCTATTCCAGTCAGTGGGCACCGACCTTTAGGCGAAGGGGTTGATTTGCTTCTCTATTGTGCTTGAGCCGGCCAAGTAGTCCACCGACGCAGTAGTATTAGGGGCCTCCAAAATCCGTGCCTCTGCCGTGGTTTGTTCCTCGGGTGGATTTTCATTATTGTGGCTGCCAGCTGGAGTAATAATGTTATTTACAACCATTTTGTCCATTTTGTGCATTTTATACCTTTTGCCAGGTTTGTGCTATTCAAACCCGCACTGGGTATTGTAAAAACTGCCGGTCGATACGACGCAGTCACAGACCAGTATTCCGCTCACTATGGAACAGACGCGTACTAGGTTTTCCGCCGCGCGCTTAAGTTTACCACCTAACGGGTACTAGGTGGCAATTCGAAGAGAACCACGTGGAAGTATCGTGTTGACTTAAGGAAAGCAGGAACAAGGATCGTTCTGGCAATCTCCACGCTGAGAGCAGTCAGGCTCTTTGTCTTGTGTACACAATCCCCAATCCCCCAATCCCCCATGTGTGTGTATGGCTGTTTGCAGGCAAAGCGATTCTCACACCACACCAAGATCCACGATGAATACCCAGATCTCCCAGTGACACCACAACAAAACCCAAGACTCTTAATAATCTCCGCGAAGAACAGTCCAAAAAAATTTACTGAACTATCTTGTTTCGCAGTCAACCGTGCCCTCCACATAATATCAAAAGAAATCATCAGTTTTGCTCCATTAGTCGACGGTGATTTGTTAATGTTAGTGAAACATGCAGATGTTGCCGATTTATTTATAAATACAACGTGTTTACTCGGCTTATGTGACATAGAATGTAAGCTACATGAATCGCTCAACTTCGTCAAAGGCACAATCTACGCTTCTTACCTCTCCAACATCGAAAACTCTGAGATTGTAAGCGAACTCAAGTCCCATTCGGTGTACAAATTTACGAAAACAATTGACGGAAACTGCAAGCCAACCGGCGTTGTTCTGGTCACTTTATAACCTACCAGAAAATTTTATAACCTACCCAGAAAACTGGATATTGCATGGCACTCGGTAATGGTGAGGGAATACATCCCAAATCCCATGAGATGCAAAAATTGCCAACAACTCGGACACACACTTAAACACTGCAAGAACACAGCCATGTGTAACAACTGTAACCCCCCACACTCCGGAAACCTGCACCCGCACAATTTGTGCAAACTGTAACGGAGATCATCCCGGCTCTTCATCATGTCCCAAATATCAACAATAACGAGAACTATTAAAAATAAAAACCACACAAAAGTGCAGTATGCGAGAAGCTAAAATTATACTAAAACAACAAAACTCATACAGTACGGTTAATCCTTCCTCTACTTTTGCAGCGGTTACCGCTAATACAATGACAAATAACACAACAACACCAAAAACAAATACACCATCTGAACAAACAAGAAAATATCCTGAGAACGTTCGCTCCAACTCTTTACCATCTTCTCCCTCTTACCCCGTCTCCAAGTTAGCTTCGTCTCTCCTCTTCTTTCTCCTAGTCCTTCCCCTCTTACCACGAACTGCCCTGTGAAGTCTTATCTTTCACAATCACTCAAAGCTCTTTGAGTACAACAATAAAAACAAACGACGAAACCACAACTAAACTTAATTACATCGCTGTTAATGAAATAAAATCACACGATTATTACGATCAAGACCAGACAGATGGACAGACGGACGGACGGATGGACGGACAGACGGATGGACGGACAGATGGATGGACGGACGGATGGATGGACGGACGGACGGATGGACGGATGGGCGGACGGATGGATGGACGGACAGACGGACGAACGGACAGACAGATGGACGGACGGACAGTTTGGACGGACGGACGGACGGATGGATGGACGGACAGACGGATGGACGAACGTACGGATGGACGGACGGACGGATGGACGAACAGACGGATGGTCAGACAGACGGATGGAAGAACGGACAGACGGACGAACGGACAGACGGACGAACGGACAGACGGACGGACGGACAGACAGACGGACAGAAGGACGGACAGTCGGATAGACAGACGAACGGACGGAAAGAAGGACGGACGGTCGGACGTACGGATGGATGGGCGGACGGATGGACGGACGGATGGATGGACGGACAGACGGACGGACGGCTGGACGCACGGATGGATGCACGGGCGGACGTACGGACGGATGGTCGGTCGGATGGATGGATGGACAGACGGACGAATGTACTGACGGACGGACAGATGGACGGACGGATGGATGGACGGACAGACATACGAATAGACAGACAGATGGACGGATGGACGGACGGACGGATGGACGGACCGATGGACGGGCGGATGGACGGACGGAAGGATGGACGGGCGGATGGACGAACGGACGGAGGGACGGATGGATAGACAGACGGACGGATGGACGAACGGACGGATGGTCAGACAGACGGATGGACAAACATATGGACGGACGATCGGACAGACGGACGAATGTACAGACATACATGGACGGATGGATTTTCAAACGGATGGAAGGACGGCTGGACGCACGGATGGATGGACGGACGGAAGGACGGACGGATGGACGGATAAACGGAAGGACGGGCGAATGGTCAAACGGATGGACGGACGGCTGGACGCACGGATAGATGGACGGACGGAAGGACGTATGAACGGACAGACGGATAAACAGACGGACGAACGGACAGACGGACGAACGGAGAGACGGACGGACGGCCGAACAGATGGACGGACAGACGGATGGATGGACGGATGGACGGGCGGATGGTCGAAAGGACGGATGGATACGCGGACTGACGGATGGATAGACGGACGGACGGATGGACGGACGGACGGATGGACGAACGAACGGATGGTCAGACGGACGGATGGACAAACATACGGACGGACGAACGGCCAGACGGCCGTACAGACAGACGGACGGAGAGTCGGATGGACTGACGACGGACCGACGGACTGAAGGACGGACGGACGGTTGGACGGACGGACGGATGGACGGGCGGTTGGATGGACGGATGGACGGGCGGATGGACGGAGGGACGGATGGATAGACAGACGGACTGATGGACGGACGGACGGACGGACGGACTGACGGATGGACGGCTGGATGGTCAAACGGATGGACGGATAGCTGGACGCACGGATGGATGGACGGACGGATGGATGGACGGACGAATGGATAGACGGATGTACGAGCGGATGGACGAACGGATGGACGGCCGTATGTACGGATGGACAGATGGATGGACGGACGGATGAACGGTTGGACAGACGGACGGATGGATGAACAGACGGACGGACGGATGGACGGACGGACGAATAAACAGACGGACAAACGGACGGACGGACAGACGGACGAATAGACTGACGGACGGACGGATGGACGGACGGATGGACGGACAGACGTACGAATGGACAGACGTACGAATGGATAGACAGATGGACGGATGGACGGATGTACGGACGGACGGATAGACGGGCGGATGGAGGGACGTACGGGTGGACGGGCGGATGGACGGACGGACGGACGGACGGATGGACGGAAGGACGTGCGGATGGACGGATAGACGGACGGATGGACAGATGGATGGACGGATAGACGGACGGATGGACAGATGGATGGACGGACGAATGGTAGGACGGATGTACGGGCGGATGGACGAACGGATGCACGGATGTATGTACGGATGGACGGAAGGATGGACGGACGGATGAACGGTTGGTCAGACGGACACATGGATGAAAGGACGAACGGACGGACGGATGAATGGATGGACGGACGGACTGATAAACAGACGGACGAATGGATAGACGGACGGACGGTCTAACGGACGGACGGACAGACGGATGGATGGACGGATGGACGGACGGACAGACGGACGGATGGACGGACGGACAGACGGACGAATAGACTGACGGACGGACGGATGGACGGACGGATGGATGGACGGACAGACGTACGAATGGATAGACAGATGGACGGGTGGACGGACGGACGGATAGACGGGCGGATGAAGCGACGTACGGGTGGACGGGCGGATGGACGGACGGACGGATGGACGGATGTACGGACGGACGGACGGAAGGACGGATGTACGGACGGACGGACGGAAGGACGTGCGGATGGACGGATAGACGGACGGATGGACAGATGGATGGACGAACGAATGGTAGGACGGATGTACGGGCAGATGGAAGAACGGATGCACGGATGTATGTACGGATGGACGGAGGGATGGACGGACGGACAGACGGACGGACAGACGGACAAATGGACGGACAGACGGACTTACAGTCGGATGGACAGACGGACGGACAGACGGACGGACAGACGGACAGTCGGATGGACAGACGATCGGACCGATGGACGGAAGGAAGGGAGGACGGGCGGACGTACGGACGGATGGGCGTTCGGTCGGACGGACGGACGGATGGACTGACGGAAGGACGGATGGACTGACGGAAGGACGGATGGACTGACGGAAGGACGGATGGACGGACGGACTGACAGGCGGACGGACAGTCGGTTGGACGGACGGATGGATGGACGAACGGACGGATGGACGAACGGATGGTCAGATAGACGGATGGACGGACGAATAGAAGGACGGAAGGACGGATGGACGGACGGATGGATGGGTGGACGGATGGACGGGCGGATGGACGAAAGGACGGATGGATATACGGACGGACGGATGGAAGGACGGGCGGACGGACGGATTGACGGCTGGATGGTCATACAGATTGACGGACGGCTGGACGCACGGATGGACGAACGGACAGACGGACAGACGGACGGAAGGTCAAATGGACGGATGGACGGACGGACGGATGGATGGACGGATGGATGGACGGATGGATGGACGGACGGACGGATGGACGAACGGATGGTCAGATAAACGGAAGGATGGAAGGACGGATGGACGGACGGGCGGACGGACGGACGGACGGACGGACGGATGGATGGACGGACAGACGGTCGGACGGACGGATGGATGGATGGACGGAAGAACGTATGGACGGACGAATAAACAGACGGACAGACGGATGGACGGGCGGACGGATGGACGAACGGACGGATGGACGGACGGATGGATGGACGGACGGACGGATGGACGAACGGATGGTCAGATAAACGGAAGGACGGAAGGACGGATGAACGAATGGAGGGTCAGATAGACGAATGGACGGACGAATGGAAGGACGGAATGACGGATGGACGGACGGACGGACGGACGGACGGACGGACGGATGGACGGATGTACGAACGGACGGACGAATAGACTGACGGACGGACGGATGGACGGACGGATGGATGGACGGACAGACGTACGAATGGATAAACAGATGGACGGATGGACGGACGGACGGATAGACGGGCGGATGGAGCGACGTACGGGTGGACGGACGGATGGACGGACGGACGGATGGACGGACTGACGGATGGACGGCTGGATGGTCAAACGGATGGACGGATAGCTGGACGCACGGATGGATGGACGGACGGATGGATGGACGGACGAATGGATGGACGGATGTACGAGCGGATGGACGAACGGATGGACGGCCGTATGTACGGATGGACAGATGGATGGACGGACGGATGAACGGTTGGACAGACGGACGGATGGATGAACAGACGGACGGACGGATGGACGGACGGACGAATAAACAGACGGACGGACAAACGGACGGACGGACAGACGGACGAATAGACTGACGGACGGACGGATGGACGGACGGATGGACGGACAGACGTATGAATGGACAGACGTACGAATGGATAGACAGATGGACGGATGGACGGATGTACGGACGGACGGATAGACGGGCGGATGGAGGGACGTACGGGTGGACGGGCGGATGGACGGACGGACGGACGGACGGACGGACGGATGGACGGAAGGACGTGCGGATGGACGGATAGACGGACGGATGGACAGGTGGATGGACGAATAGACGGACGGATGGACAGATGGATGGACGGACGAATGGTAGGACGGATGTACGGGCGGATGGACGAACGGATGCACGGATGTATGTACGGATGGACGGAAGGATGGACGGACGGATGAACGGTTGGTCAGACGGACACATGGATGAAAGGACGAACGGACGGACGGATGAATGGATGGACGGACGGACTGATAAACAGACGGACGAATGGATAGACGGACGGACGGTCTAACGGACGGACGGACAGACGGATGGATGGACGGATGGACGGACGGACAGACGGACGGATGGACGGACGAACAGACGGACGAATAGACTGACGGACGGACGGATGGACGGACGGATGGATGGACGGACAGACGTACGAATGGATAGACAGATGGACGGATGGACGGACGGACGGATAGACGGGCGGATGGAGCGACGTACGGGTGGACGGGCGGATGGACGGACGGACGGATGGACGGATGTACGGACGGACGGACGGACGGACGGAAGGACGTGCGGATGGACGGATAGACGGACGGATGGACAGATGGATGGACGGACGAATGGTAGGACGGATGTACGGGCAGATGGAAGAACGGATGCACGGATGTATGTACGGATGGACGGAGGGATGGACGGACGGATGAACGGTTGGTCAGACGGACGGATGGATGAAAGGACGAACGGACGGACGGATGAATGGATGGACGGACGGACTGATAAACAGACGGACGAACGGACAGACGGACAGACGGATGGACGGACGGACAGACGGACGGACAGACGGACAAATGGACGGACAGACGGACTTACAGTCGGATGGACAGACGGACGGACCGACGGACGGACAGACGGACAGTCGGATGGACAGACGAACGGACCGAGGGACGGAAGGAAGGGAGGACGGGCGGACGTACGGACGGATGGGCGTTCGGTCGGACGGACGGACGGATGGACTGACGGAAGGACGGATGGACTGACGGAAGGACGGATGGACGGACGGACTGACAGACGGACGGACAGTCGGTTGGACGGACGGATGGATGGACGAACGGACGGATGGACGAACGGATGGTCAGATAGACGGATGGACGGACGAATAGAAGGACGGAAGGACGGATGGACGGACGGATGGATGGGTGGACGGATGGACGGGCGGATGGACGAAAGGACGGATAGATATACGGACGGAAGGATGGAAGGACGGGCGGACGGACGGATGGACGGCTGGATGGTCATGCAGATTGACGGACGGCTGGACGCACGGATGGATGGACGGACAGACAGACGGACGGATGTTCGGAAGGACGGGCGGATGGACGGATAGACGGACTGATGTACGGGCGGAATGACGAACGGAAGGACGGACGTATGTACGGATGGACGGAGGGATGGACAGACGGAAGAACGGTTGGACAGACGGACGGACGGATGGACGGACGGACAGACAGACGGACAGACGGATAAACAGATGGACGAACGGACAGACGGACAGACTGACGGAAGGTCAAATGGACGGATGGACGGACGGACGGACGGACGGATGGATGGACGGATGGATGGACGGATGGATGGACGGATGGATGGACGGACGGACGGATGGACGAACGGATGGTCAAATAAACGGAAGGATGGAAGGACGGATGGACGGACGGACGGACGGACGGAAGGACGGATGGATGGACGGACAGACGGTCGGACGGAGGGATGGATGGATGGACGGACGAACGTATGGACGGACGAATAAACAGACGGACAGACGGACGGATGGACTGACGGACGGACGGACGGACGGATCGGACGGACGGACGGATGGACGGACGGACGGATGGACGGACGGACGGTCAGATAGACGGATGGACGGACGAATGGAAGGACGGATGGACGGACGGATGGATGGACGGTCGGACGGATGGACGAACGGATGGTCAGATAGAGGGATGGACGGACGAATGGAAGGACGGAAGGACGGATGGACGGACGGACGGATGGATGGACGGACGGTCAGATAGACGGATGGACGGACGAATGGAAGGACGGAAGGACGGATGGACGGACGGACGGATGGAAGAACGGACGGACGGACGGATGGACGGACGAACGTTTGGACGGTCGAATAAACAGACGGACAGACGGATGGACGGACGGACGGATGGACGAACGGACGGATGGACGGACGGACAGATGGACGGACGGACGCATGGTCAGACAGACGGATGGACGGACGGACGTACGGACAGACGGACGAATGGACAGACATACGGACGGACGAACGGACAGACGGAAGGAAGGACTGACGGGCGGACGTACGGACGGACGGGTGGACGGATGGACGGCCGGGCGGACAGACGGACGGACGGACAGACAGACGGACAGACGGATAAACAGACGGACGAACGGATCGACGGACGGACGGATGGACGAACGGACGGACGGACGGACGGACGGACGGACGGACGGATGCACGGACGGACGGACGGACGAATGGAAGGACGGATGGACGGACGGATGGATGGACGGACGGACGGATGGACGAACGGATGGTCAGATAGAGGGATAGACGGACGAATGGAAGGACGGAAGGACGGATGGACGGACGGACGGATGGACGTATGTACGAACGGACGGATGGACGAACGGACGGAACGGATGACGGACGGACGGACGGACGGACGGACGGACGGACGGACGGACGGATGGACTGACGGACGGACGGACGGATGGACGGACGGACGGATGGACGGACGGATGGATGGACGGACGGACGGATGGACGAACGGATGGTCAGATAGACGGATGGACGGACGAATGGAAGGACGGATGGACGGACGGATGGATGGACGGACGGACGGATGGACGAACGGATGGTCAGATGGAGGGATAGACGGACGAATGGAAGGACGGAAGGACGGATGGACGGACGGAAGGACGGATGGACGGACGGATGGAAGAACGGACGGACGGACGAATGTTTGGACGGTCGAATAAACAGAAGGACAGACGGATGGACGGACGGATGGATGGACGGACGGACGGATGCACGAACGGATGGTCAGATAGAGGGATGGACGGACGAATGGAAGGACGGATGGACGGACGGACGGATGGACGGATGTACGAACGGACGGATGGACGAACGGACGGACTGACGGACAGACGGACGGACGGACGAACGGACGGACGGACGGACGGACGGACGGACGGACGGACGGACGGATGGACTGACGGACGGACGGACGGATGGACGGACGGATGGACGGACGGACGGATGGACGGACGGATGGATGGACGGACGGACGGATGGACGAACGGATGGTCAGATAGACGGATGGACGGACGAATGGAAGGACGGATGGACGGACGGATGGATGGACGGACGGACGGATGGACGAACGGATGGTCAGATAGACGGACGAATGGAAGGACGGAAGGACGGATGGACGGATGGACGGACGGACGGACGGACGAACGGACGGATGGACGGATGTACGAACGGACGGATGGACGAACGGACGAACTGACGGACTGACGGACGGACGGACGGACAGTCGGATGGACTGACGGACGGACGGACGGACGGACGGACGGACGGACGGATGGGCTGACGGACGGACGGACAGACGGATGGACGGACGGACGGATGGACGGACGGATAGATGGACGGACGGACGGATGGACGAACGGATGGTCAGCTAGACGGTTGGACGGACGAATGGAAGGACGGATGGACGGACGGATGGATGGACGGATGGACGAACGGATGGTCAGATAGAGGGATGGACGGACGAATGGAAGGACGGAAGGACGAATGGACGGACGGATGGAAGAACGGACGGACGGACGGATGGACGGACGAACGTATGGACGGACTAATAAACAGACGGACAGATGGATGGACGGACGGACGGATGGACGAACGGACGGATGGACGGACGGACGGATGGTCAGACAGACGGATGGACGGACGAACGGATGGACGGACGGACGGATGCACGGACGGACGGATGGACGGACGGATGGTTGGACGGACGGATGGTTGGACGGACGGACGGACAGACAGACGGACAGACGGAAAAACAGACGGACGAACGGACAGACGGACGGACGGACAAACGGACGGACGGACGGACGGACGGATGGACGGACAGTCGGATGGACAGACGAACGGACGGATGGACGAACGGACGGACTGACGGACTGACGGACGGACGGACGGATGGACGGACGGATGGATGGACGGTCGGACGGCTGGACGAACGGATGGTCAGACAGGCGGATGGACAGAGATACGGACGGACGAACGGACAGACGAACGGACAGACGGACGGACAGACAGTCGGACGGACAGTCGGATGGACAGACGAACAAAAGGAAGGACTGACGGGCGGACGTACGGACGGACGGGTGGACGGATGGACGGCCGGGCGGACGGACGGGTGGAAGGACGATTTGATAGGTTAATGGACGGACGGACAGACGGACGGACGGATGTACGAACGGATGGTTGGATGGACGGACGGACGGACGGACGGACGGATGGACGGATGTGCGAACGGACGGATGGACGAACGGACGGACGGATAGACGGACGGACAGACGGACGGACGGACAGTCGGATGGACAGACGAACGGACCGACGGACGGAAGGATGGACGGACGGGTGGACGTACGGACGGATGGGCGGACGGATGGACGGACGGGCGTAAGGACGAATGGATGGGTTAATAGACGGATGGACAGACGGACGGACGGATGGACGGATGGACGAATGGAGGGTCAGATAGACGAATGGACGGACGAATGGAAGGACGGAAGGACGGATGGACGGACGGACGGACGGACGGACGGATGGACGGATGTACGAACGGACAGATGGACGAACGGATGGACTGATGGACTGACGGACGGACGGACGGACGGACGGATGGACGGACGGATGGACGGACGGATGGACGGACGGACAGACGGACGGACGGACAGTCGGATGGACAGACGAACGGAGCGACGGACGGAAGGAAGGACGGACGGGCGGACGTACGGACGGATGGGCGGACGGATGGACGGACGGGCGTAAGGACGAATGGATGGGTTAATAGACGGACGGACAGACGGACGGACGGATGGACGAATGGAGGGTCAGATAGACGGATGGACGGACGAATGGAAGGACGGAAGGACGGATGGACGGACGGACGGACGGACGGACAGACGGACAGACGGATAAACAGACGGACGAACGGTCAGACGGACGGACGGATAAACAGACGGACGAACGGACCGACGGACGGACGGACAAACGGACGAACGGACGGACGGACAGACGGACGGATCGACGGACGGATGGACGGACGGACAAACGTACGGACGGACAGACGGACTGATGGACGGACGGACAGACAGATGGACAGACGGATAAACAGACGAACGAACGGACAGACGGACGGACGGATAAACAGACGGACGAACGGACAGACGGACGGACGGACTAACGGACGGACGGACAGACGGATAAACAGACGGACCGACGGACGGACGGATGGACAGATGGACAAACGGACGGATGGACGGACGGACGGATGGACGGACGGACGGATGGACGGACGGACGGATGGACGAACGGACGGATGGTCAGACAGACGTATGGACGAACGGACGGATGGTCAGACAGGCGGATGGACAGACATACGGACGGACGAACGGACAGACGGACGGATAGACAGACCGACGGACAGTCGGATGGAGAGACGAACGGAAGCAAGGACTGACGGGCGGAAGGACGATTTGATGGGTTAATAGACGTACGGATAGACGGACTGACGGATGGACGAACGGAGGGTCAGATAGACTGATGGACGGACGAATAGAAGGACGGAAGGACGGACGGATGGATGGATGGACGGATGTACGAACGGACGGATGGACGAACGGACGGACTGACGGACGGACGGACGGACGGATGGACAGACGAACGGACGGACGGACGGATGGACTGACGGACGGACGGATGGATGAACGGATGGTCAGATAGACGGATGGACGGACGGTTGGACGGACGGACGGACGGATGGACGGACGGATGGACGGACGGATGGACGGATGGACGGATGGCTAGATCGACTCGTCTTTTCGTCCTGAGAATATATATTCTTTATAGGGTCTCCGAAGATTATTTCTATATGTTACATACTTTTCGGATATGACAAATCCATTAGTTCCCTTTTGCTCTTTTTCAAAAGGCAAAGGAGCTAAAACAAGTAAGCAATATGTAGTCGAGTTTAGACGACCAGAAAAGTGCTTTTGCCTACACATATATAAACACACAGACACACATTTCCACATGCACTTTAAGCCATTTCGTGCGCTTTTTAGCCATAATGCGATACTTATTGTTGGATAACTTCCGTGTTTATTGTTCAATCTTAAATTAAATTAAAATTCACAATGTATATCAAGAATAATCTAATTATATGGTGCGTCAAAAACAACTTTGATCAGTTGAAAATTGAGCTTAATAATCATTTTTTATCGTGTTGTGGTGGTTGGGGAAGGAAATTTAAAAGTCTAAAACTTACTCGTATAGCGTACAAAAATAACAAACCCAGATTTCAAATTTGATTGCTCTAGCTTTTATAACATACACAAAGTTTAGGTCCCCCACGCTCCGTAATGCGATACTTAATGTTAACTTCCGTATTTTTTATTCAATCTTAACGAGATTTACAAAGTAGATCAAAAATGGACTAATTATTATTTTCGCCAAAAATAAATTCGATCGGTTGAAAATTGTACTTAATAAGGATTTTGTTCGTTTTGCAGTGGTCGGGGAGGAAATTCAAAAATCTAAAACAAACTCGTACAGCGTACGAAAATAACGAATTCGACTCCAAATTTGGTTCATACAGATGGTCCGACGGACAGGGCTAGATCGATTCAGCTAGTCGTCCTGATCAAGAAAATATATACTTTATGGGGTCTCTGATGATTATTTCTATCTGTTCCAAACTTTGGGAGTTTACACATTTCCATTAGCTCCGCTGTGCTCTTTTTATGACAAAGGGGCTAAAGACCGAAGCTGAGCTAATGAAAATGTGCAAAATCCATAGAGCATCCAAATTTTAAACTTAGATTCGGTTGGACGGACGGACGGATGGACGGACGGGCGGACGTACGGACGTATGGGCGGACGGATGGACGGACGGATGAATAGACGGACGGATGGACGGACGGATGGACGGACGGACGGTTTAGACGGACGGAACGAACGGACGGACGGGCGGACGGACGGACGGACGGATGGACGAACGGACGGATGGTCAGACAGACGGATGGACGAACGGACGGATGGTCAGACAGACGGATGGACGGACGGACGGACGGTTTAGACGGACGGAACGAACGAACGGACGGGCGGACGGACGGACGGACGGACGGACGGACGGACGGACGGACAGATAGACGGACAGACAGACGGACAGACGGACGGACGGACTAACGGACGGATAAACAGACGGACGAACGGACAGATGGACTGATAAACAGACGGACGAACGGACAGACCGACGGACGGACAGACGGATAAACAGACGGACGAATGGACAGGCGGACGGACGGACGGACGGACGGTTGGACGGACGGACAAACGGACAGACGGATAAACAGACGGACGAACGGACAGACGGACGGATGGACGGACGGACGGACGAATGGACAGACGGATGGACAGTCGGATGGACAGTCGAACGGACCGACGGACGGAAGGACGGACGGACGGGCGAACGTACGTACAGATGGGCGGACGGACGGACGGACGGACCGATGGACGGACGGATAGACGATCGGATGGTCAGATAGACGGATGGACGGACGAATGGACGGACAGACAGACGGACGGACGGATAAACAGACGGACGAACGGACAGACGGAAGGACGGACTAACGGACGGATGGACGGATAAACAGACGGACGAACGGACGGTCGGACGGACGGAAGGACAAACGGACAGACAGACGGATAAACAGACGGACAAACGGACAGACGGACGGACGGACGGACGGACGGACGGACGGACGGACGGACAGACGGATAAACAGACGGACAGACGAATAAACAGACGGACGAACGGACCGACGAACGGAGAGACGAACGGACAGACGGACGGACGGACAGACGGACGGACGGACAAACGGACGGACGGACAAACGGACGGACGGAAAAACGGACGGACGGACAGACGGACGGACAAACGGACAGACGGACGGACAGTCGGATGGACAGACGAACGGACCGACGGACGGAGGGAAGGACGGACGGGCGGACGTACGGACAGATGGGCGGACGGATGGACGGACGGACGGACGGATGGACGAACGGATGGTCAGTTAGACGGATGGACAGACGAATGGAAAGACTGAAGGACGGATTGACGGATGGACGGACGGATGGACGAACGGACGGACGGACGGATGGACGAACGGACCGACAGACGGAAGGACGGACGGATGGACGGATGGACAGACGGGTGGACGGACAGTCGGATGGACAGACGAATGGACCGACGGACGGAAGGAAGTACGGACGGGCGGATGTACGGACAGATGGGCGGACGGATGGACGGACGGACGGACAGTCGGATGGACAGACGAACGGACCGACGGACGAAAGGAAGGACGGACGGGCGGACGTACGGACAGATGGGCGGACGGATGGACGGACGAACGGATGGTCAGATAGACGGATGGACGGACGAATGGAAGGACGGATGGACGGACGGACGGATGGACGGACAGACGGACGGACGGATGGACGAACGGAATGTCAGATAGACGGATGGACGGACGGATGGACGGATGGACGGACGGTTGGACGGACGGACGGACGGTTGGACGGACGGATGGACGGACGGACGGATGGACGGACGGATGGATGGACGGACGGATGGATGGACGGATGTACGGATGGCTAGTCGACTCGTCTTTTCGTCCTGAGAATATATATTCTTTATAGGGTCTCCGATGATTATTTCTATATGTTACATACTTTTCGGATTTGACAAATCCATTAGTTCCCTTTTGCTCTTTTTTCAAAAGGCAAAGGAGCTAAAACAAGTAAGCAATATGTAGTCGAGTTTAGCCGACTAGAAAAGTGCTGTTGCCTACACACATATACACACACAGACACACATTTCCACATGCACTTTAAGCCATTTCGTGCGCTTTTTAGCCATAATGCGATACTTATTGTTGGATAACTTCCGTGTTTATTGTTCAATCTTAAATTAAATTAAAATTCACAATGTATATCAAGAATAATCTAATTATAAGGTGCGTCAAGGAAATTTAAAAGTCTAAAACTTACTCGTATAGCGTACAAAAATAACAAACCCAGATTTCAAATTTGATTGCTCTAGCTTTTATAACATACACAAAGTTTAGGTCCCCCACGCTCCGTAATGCGATACTTAATGTTAACTTCCGTATTTTTTATTCAATCTTAACGAGATTTACAAAGTAGATCAAAAATGGACTAATTATTATTTTCGCCAAAAATAAATTCGATCGGTTGAAAATTGTACTTAATAATGATTTTGTTCGTTTTGCAGTGGTCGGGGAGGAAATTCAAAAATCTAAAACAAACTCGTACAGCGTACGAAAATAACGAATTCGATTCCAAATTTGGTTCATACAGATGGTCCGACGGACAGGGCTAGATCGATTCAGCTAGTCGTCCTGATCAAGAATATATATACTTTATGGGGTCTCTGATGATTATTTCTATCTGTTCCAAACTTTGGGAGTTTACACATGATGAATAGACGGACGGATGGACGGACGGACGGTTTGGACGGACGGATGGACGGACAAATGGACAGACGGTCGGAAGGGAGGACGGACGGAAGGGAGGACGGACGGGCGGATGTACGGACAGATGGGCGGACGGATGGACGGACGGACGGACGGATGGACGAACGGATGGTCAGTTAGACGGATGGACGGACGAATGGAAAGACTGAAGGACGGATTGACGGATGGACAGACGGGTGGACGGACAGTCGGATGGACAGACGAATGGACCGAGGGACGGAAGGAAGTACGGACGGGCGGATGTACGGACAGATGGGCGGACGGATGGACGGACGGACGGACGGACGGAGAGTCGGATGGACAGACGAACGGACCGACGGACGGAACGAAGGACGGACGTGCGGACGTACGGACAGATGGGCGGACGGATGGACGGACGGACGGACGGACGGACGGATGGACGAACGGATGGTCAGATAGACGGATGGACGGACGAATGGAAAGAGGGAAGGACGGATGGACGGACGGACGGACAGATGGACGAACGGACGGACGGACGGATGGACGAACGGACGGACGGACGGATGGACGAACGGACGGACGGACGGATGGACGAACGGATGGACGGACGGACAGTCGGATGGACAGACGAACGGACCGACGGACGGAAGGAAGTACGGACGGGCGGATGTACGGACGGATGGGCGGAAGGATGGACGGACGGGCGGAAGGACGAATGGATGGGATAATGGACGGACGGACAGACGGACGGACCGACGGATGGATGGACGGACAGACGGTCGGACGGACGGATGGATGGATGGACGGACGAACGTATGGACAGACGGACGAATAATCAGACGGACCGACGGACGGACGGATGGACGGACGGACGGATGGACGAACGGACGGATGGTCAGACAGACGGATGGACGAACGGACGGATGGTCAGACAGGCGGCTGGACAGAGATACGGACGGACGAACGGACAGACGGACGGACAGACAGACGGACGGACTGACGGGCGGACGTACGGACGGTCGGGCGACGGACGGGTGGACGGATGGACGGAGGGGCGGACGGACGAGCGGAAGGACGATTTGATGGGTTAATGGACGGACGGACAGACGGTCGGACGGATGGACGGACGAATGGAAGGAAGGAAGGACGGACGGACAAACGGAAGGACGGACAGACGGACGGACGGACGGACGGACAAACGGACGGACGGACGGACGGACGGACGGACGGACGGACGGACGGACGGACGGACAAACGGACGGACGGACAAACGTACGGACGTAAAGACGATGGACAGACAGACGGATAAACAGACGGACGGTTGGACGGACGGACGGTTTAGACGGACGGAACGATCGGACGGACGATTTAGACGGACGGAACGATCGGACGGACGGACGGACTGATGAAAGAACGGACGGATGGTCAGACAGACGTATGGACGAACGGACGGATGGTCAGACAGGCGGATGGACAGACATACGGGCGAATGGACAGATATACGGAAATCCGTCGGACGAACGGACAGACGGACGGACGGACAAACAGCGTACGAAAATAACGAATTCGACTCCAAATTTGGTTCATACAGATGGTCCGACGGACAGGGCTAGATCGATTCAGCTAGTCGTCCTGATCAAGAATATATATACTTTATGGGGCCTCTGATGATTATTTCTATCTGTTCCATACTTTGGGAGTTTACACATTTCCATTAGCTCCGCTTTGCTCTTTTTATGGCAAAGGGGCTAAAGACCGAAGCTGAGCTAATGAAAATGTGCAAAATCCATAGAGCATCCAAATTTTAAACTTAGATTCAATTGGACGGACGGACGGATGGACGGACGGGCGGTCGTACGGACGTTTGGGCGGACGGACGGACGGACGGATGAATAGACGGACGGATGGACGGACGGACGGCTTAGACGGACGGAACGAACGGACGGACGGACGGACGGATGGATGGACGAACGGACGGATGGTCAGACAGACGGATGGACGGACGGACGTATGAACGGGCGGATGGACGGACGGACAGACGGACGGATGGATGGACAGACAGACGGACAGACGGATAAAGAGACGGACGGACGGACGGTTTAGACGGACGAAACGATCGGACGGACGGACGGACTGATGGACGAACGGACGGATGGTCAGACAGACGTATGGACGAACGGACGGATGGTCAGACAGGCGGATGGTCAGACAGGCGGATGTACAGACATACGGGCGAATGGACAGATATACGGACGGATGGACGAACGGACGGATGGTCAGACAGACGGATGGACGAACGGACGGATGGTCAGACAGGCGGATGGTCAGACAGGCGGATGGACAGACATACGTGCGAATGGACAGATATACGGACGGACGAACGGACAGACGGACGGATGGACGGACGGACGGATGAACGGGCGGATGGACGGACGGACAGACGGACGGACGGATGGACAGACAGACGGACAGACGGATAAAGAGACGGACGGACGGACGGTTTAGACGGACGAAACGATCGGACGGACGGACGGACTGATGGACGAATGGACGGATGGTCAGACAGACGTATGGACGAACGGACGGATGGTCAGACAGGCGGATGGACAGACATACGGGCGAATGGACAGATATACGGACGGACGAACGGACAGACGGACGATTGGATAGACATATGGACGGACAAATGGACAGACGGTCGGAAGGGAGGACGGACGGAAGGGAGGACGGACGGACGGAACGAAGGACGGACGTGCGGACGTACGGACAGATGGGCGGACGGATGGACGGACGGACGGACGGACGGACGGATGGACGAACGGATGGTCAGATAGACGGATGGACGGACGAATGGAAAGAGGGAAGGACGGATGGACGGACGGACGGACAGATGGACGAACGGACGGACGGACGGATGGACGAACGGACGGACGGACGGATGGACGAACGGACGGACGGACGGATGGACGAACGGATGGACGGACGGACAGTCGGATGGACAGACGAACGGACCGACGGACGGAAGGAAGTACGGACGGGCGGACTGACGGGCGGACGTACGGACGGTCGGGCGACGGACGGGTGGACGGATGGACGGAGGGGCGGACGGACGGGCGGAAGGACGATTTGATGGGTTAATGGACGGACGGACAGACGTTCGGACGGATGGACTGACGAATGGAAGGAAGGAAGGACGGACGGACAAACGGACGGACGGATAAACAGACGGACGAACGGACAGACGGACGGACGGACGGACAGACGGACGGACGGACGGACGGACGGACGGATAAACAGACGGACGAACGGACAGACGGACGGACGGACGGACGGATGGACAGACAGACGGACAGACGGACGGATGGACAGACAGACGGACAGACGGATAAACAGAAGGACGTACGGACAGACGGACCGACGGACGGACGGACGGATAAACAGACGAACGAACGGACATACGGACGGACGGACTAACGGACGGATGGACGGATAAACAGACGGATGAACGGACAGACGGACGGACGGACAAACGGACAGACAGACGGACAGACGGATAAACAGACGGACGAGCGGACAGATGGACGGACGGACGGACGGATAAACAGACGGACGAACGGACAGACGGACGGACGGACGGACGGATGGACAGACAGACGGACAGACGGATAAACAGAAGGACGTACGGACAGACGGACCGACGGACGGACGGACGGATAAACAGACGAACGAACGGACATACGGACGGACGGACTAACGGACGGATGGACGGGTAAACAGACGGACGAACGGACAGACGGATAAACAGACGGACGAACGGACAGACGGACAAGCGGACGGACGGACAGACAGACGGACAGACGGATAAACAGACGGACGAACGGACAGACGGACGGACTGACGGACAGATGGACAGACAGACGGACAGACGGATAAACAGAAGGACGTACGGACAGACGGACCGACGGACGGACGGACGGATAAACAGACGAACGAACGGACATACGGACGGACGGACTAACGGACGGATGGACGGATAAACAGACGGACGAACGGACAGACGGACGGACGGACAAACGGACAGACAGACGGACAGACGGATAAACAGACGGACGAGCAGACAGATGGACGGACAAACGGACGGATGGATAGACGAACGGACCGACGGACGGAAGGAAGGGCGGACGGGCGGACGTACGGACAGATGGGCGGACGGATGGACGGACGGACGGACGGACGGACGGATGGACGAACGGATGGTCAGATAGACGGATGGACGGACGAATGGAAAGACGGAAGGAAGGACGATTTGATGGGTTAATGGACGGACGGACAGACGGACAGACGGACGGACGGATGGACGGACGAATGGATGGACGGAAGGACGGACGGACGGATGGACAGACAGACGGACAGACTGATAAACAGACGGACGAACGGACAGACGGACGGACGGAAGGACGGACGGATAAACAGACGGACGAACGGACAGACGGACGGACGGACTATCGGACGGATGGACGGATAAGCAGACGGACGAACGGACAGACGGACGGACGGACAAACGGACAGACAGACGGATAAACAGACGGACGAGCGGACAGACGGACGGACAAACGAACGGATGGACAGACGAACGGACCGACGGACGGAAGGAAGGACGCACGGAAAGGAAGGACGGACGGGCGGACGTACGGACAGATGGGCGGACGGACGGACGGACGGATGGACGAACGGATGGTCAGATAGACGGATGGACGGACGAATGGAAAGACGGAAGGAAGGACGATTTGATGGGTTAATGGACGGACGGACAGACGGACGGACGGATGGACGAACGGATGGTCAGATAGACGGATGGACGGACGAATGGAAAGACAGAAGGAAGGACGATTTGATGGGTTAATGGACGGACGGACAGACGGACGGACGGATGGACGGACGAATGGAAGGATGGAAGGACGGATGGACGGACGGACGGACAAACGTACGGACGGACAGACGGACAGATGGACGGACGGACAGACAGACGGACGGATGGACGGACGGACAGACAGACGGACAGACGGATAAAGAGACGGACGAACGGACAGACGGACGGACGGACGGATAAACGGACGGAAGAACGGACAGACGGACGGACAGAAGGACAAACGGACGGACGGACGAACGGACAAACGGACGGACGGACAAGCGGACGGACGGACAGACGGACGGATGGACGGACGGACGGACTGACGGATAAACAGACGGACGAACGGACAGACGAACGGACAGACGGACGGACGGACAAACGGACGGACGGGCGGACAGACGGATAAACAGACGGACGAACGGACAGACGAACGGACAGACGGACGGACGGGCAAACGGACGGACGGACAAACGGACGGACGGACAGACGGACGGATGGTCGGACGGACGGATGGATAGACAGACGGACAGACAGATAAACAGTCGGACGAACGGACAGACGGACGGATGGACGGACGGATGGATAAACGGACGGAAGAACGGACAGACGGACGGACGGAAGGACAAACGGACGGACGGACGAACGGACAAACGGACGGACGGACAAGCGGACGGACGGACAGACGGACGGATGGACGGACTGAACGGATAAACAGACGGACGAACGGACAGACGAACGGACAGACGGACGGACGGACAAACGGACGGAAGGGCGGACAGACGGATAAACAGACGGACGAACGGACAGACGGACGAACGGACAGACGGACGGATGGACAAAGACGGATGGATGGACAGACGGACGGATGGACGGACGGACGGATGGACGGACGGATGGACGGACGGATGGACGGACGGATGGACGGACGGACGGATAAACAGACGGACGAACGGACAGACGGACGGACGGATAAACAGACGGACGAACGGACGGACGGACGGACGGACGGACGGACAAACGGACAGACAGACGGATAAACAGACGGACGAACGGACAGACGGACAGACGGACGGACGGACGGACGGACGGACGGACAAACGGACAGACAGACGGATAAAACAGACGGACGAACGGACAGACGGACAGACGGACGGACGGACGGACGGACGGACGGATGGACGAACGGATGGTCAGATAGACGGATGGACGGACGAATGGAAAGACGGAAGGAAGGACGATTTGATGGGTTAATGGACGGACGGACAGACGGACAGACGGACGGACGGATGGACGGACGAATGGAAGGACGGAAGGACGGACGGACGGATGGACAGACAGACGGACAGACTGATAAACAGACGGACGAACGGACAGACGGACGGACGGAAGGACGGACGGATAAACAGACGGACGAACGGACAGACGGACGGACGGACTATCGGACGGATGGACGGATAAGCAGACGGACGAACGGACAGACGGACGGACGGACAAACGGACAGACAGACGGATAAACAGACGGACGAGCGGACAGACGGACGGACAAACGAACGGATGGACAGACGAACGGACCGACGGACGGAAGGAAGGACGCACGGAAGGAAGGACGGACGGGCGGACGTACGGACAGATGGGCGGACGGACGGACGGACGGATGGACGAACGGATGGTCAGATAGACGGATGGACGGACGAATGGAAAGACGGAAGGAAGGACGATTTGATGGGTTAATGGACGGACGGACAGACGGACGGACGGATGGACGAACGGATGGTCAGATAGACGGATGGACGGACGAATGGAAAGACAGAAGGAAGGACGATTTGATGGGTTAATGGACGGACGGACAGACGGACGGACGGATGGACGGACGAATGGAAGGATGGAAGGACGGATGGACGGACGGACGGACAAACGTACGGACGGACAGACGGACAGATGGACGGACGGACAGACAGACGGACGGATGGACGGACGGACAGACAGACGGACAGACGGATAAAGAGACGGACGAACGGACAGACGGACGGACGGACGGATAAACGGACGGAAGAACGGACAGACGGACGGACGGAAGGACAAACGGACGGACGGACGAACGGACAAACGGACGGACGGACAAGCGGACGGACGGACAGACGGACGGATGGACGGACGGACGGACTGACGGATAAACAGACGGACGAACGGACAGACGAACGGACAGACGGACGGACGGACAAACGGACGGACGGGCGGACAGACGGATAAACAGACGGACGAACGGACAGACGAACGGACAGACGGACGGACGGGCAAACGGACGGACGGACAAACGGACGGACGGACAGACGGACGGATGGTCGGACGGACGGATGGATAGACAGACGGACAGACAGATAAACAGTCGGACGAACGGACAGACGGACGGATGGACGGACGGACGGATAAACGGACGGAAGAACGGACAGACGGACGGACGGAAGGACAAACGGACGGACGGACGAACGGACAAACGGACGGACGGACAAGCGGACGGACGGACAGACGGACGGATGGACGGACGGACGGACTGACGGATAAACAGACGGACGAACGGACAGACGAACGGACAGACGGACGGACGGACAAACGGACGGACGGGCGGACAGACGGATAAACAGACGGACGAACGGACAGACGGACGAACGGACAGACGGACGGATGGACAGACGGACGGATGGACATACGGACGGATGGACGGACGGACGGATGGACGGACGGATGGACGGACGGATGGACGGACGGATGGACGGACGGACGGATAAACAGACGGACGAACGGACAGACGGACGGACGGATAAACAGACGGACGAACGGACAGACGGACAAACGGACGGACGGACAATCGGACGGACGAACAAACGGACGGATGGACGGACGGACGGACTGACGGATAAACAGACGGACGAACGGACAGACGAACGGACAGACGGACGGACGGACGGACGGACAAACGGACGGACGGACAAACGGACGGACGGACGGACAGACGGATAAACAGACGGACAAACGGACAGACGGACGAACGGACAGACGGACGGATGGACAGACGGACGGATGGACAGACGGACGGATGGACGGACGGACGGACGGACGGACAAACGGACAGACAGACGGATAAACGGACGCACGGATAAACAGACGGATGAACGGACAGACGGACGGACGGATAAACAGACGGACGAACGGACAGACGGACGGACGGACGGACGGACAAACGGACAGACAGACGGATAAACAGACGGACGAACGGACAGACGGACAGACGGACGGACGGACGGACGGACGGACGGACGGACGGACAGACGGATAAACAGACGGACGAACGGACAGACGAACGGACAGACGAACGGTCAGACGGACGGACAGACGGACGGACGGACGGACGGACAGACGGACGGACGGACGGACGGACGGACAAACAGTCGGACGGACAAACGGACGGGCGGACAAACGGACGGCCGGACGGACAAACGGACGGACGGACAGACGGACGGATGGATGGACGGGCGGACAGTCGGATGGACTGACGAACGGACAGACGGACAGACGGACGGACGGATGGACGAACGGATGGCCAGATAGACGGATGGACGGACGAATGGAAGGACGGATGGACGGACGGACGGATGGGCGGACGGACGGACAGACGGACGGACGGACAGACGGACGGACAGATGGACGAACGGATGGTCAGATAGACGGATGGACGGACGGATGAACGGATGGACGGACGGTTGGTTCGACGGACGGATGGACGGACGGACGGACGGACGGACGGACGGACGGACGGACGGATGGACGGACGGATGGATGGATGGACGGACGGACGGATGGACGAACGGACGGATGGTCAGACAGGCGGATGGTCAGACAGGCGGATGGACAGACATACGTGCGAATGGACAGATATACGGACGGACGAACGGACAGACGGACGGATGGACAGACGGACGGATGGACGGACGGACGGATGAACGGGCGGATGGATGATCAGACCGACGGGTAGACAAACATACGGACGGACGAACGGACAGACGGACGGACAGACAGACGGACGGACAGTCGGATGGACTGACGAACGGACCGACGGACGGACGAATGGACGAACGGATGGTCAGATAGACGGATGGACGGACGGTTGAACGGATGGACGGACGGAGTTGGACGGACGGACGGACGGTTGGACGGACGGACGACGGTTGGTCGGACGGATGGACGGACGGACGGACGGACGGACGGACGGACTGGACGGACGGATGGACGGACGGATGGTGGACGGACGGATGGATGGACGGATGGACGGATGGCTAGATCGACTCGTCTTTTCGTCCTGAGAATATATATTCTTTATAGGGTCTCCGATGATTATTTCTATATGTTACATACTTTTCGGATTTGACAAATCCATTAGTTCCCTTTTGCTCTTTTTTCAAAAGGCAAAGGAGCTAAAACAAGTAAGCAATATGTAGTCGAGTTTAGCCGACTAGAAAAGTGCTTTTGCCTACACACATATACACACACAGACACACATTTCCACATGCACTTTAAGCCATTTCGTGCGCTTTTTAGCCATAATGCGATACTTATTGTTGGATAACTTCCGTGTTTATTGTTCAATCTTAAATTAAATTAAAATTCACAATGTATATCAAGAATAATCTAATTATAAGGTGCGTCAAAAACAAATTTGATCAGTTGAAATTTGAGCTTAATAATCGTTCTTTTTCGTGTTGTGGTGGTTGGGAAAGGAAATTTCAAAGAGCTCTAGCAAACTATTATAGCGTCAAAAACAAAGATTTAAAATTGAGCTTACATAACGTTTAGGTCCCCCACGCTCCGTAATGCGATACTTAATGTTAACTTCCGTATTTTTATTCAATCTTAACGAGATTTACAAAGTAGATCAAAAATGGACTAATTATTATTTTCGCCAAAAATAAATTCGATCGGTTGAAAATTGTACTTAATAATGATTTTGTTCGTTTTGCAGTGGTCGGGGAGGAAATTCAAAAATCTAAAACAAACTCGTACAGCGTACGAAAATAACGAATTCGATTCCAAATTTGGTTCATACAGATGGTCCGACGGACAGGGCTAGATCGATTCAGCTAGTCGTCCTGATCAAGAATATATATACTTTATGGGGTCTCTGATGATTATTTCTATCTGTTCCAAACTTTGGGAGTTTACACATTTCCATTAGCTCCGCTTTGCTCTTTTTATGGCAAAGGGGCTAAAGACTGAAGCTGAGCTAATGAAAATGTGCAAAATCCATAGAGCATCCAAATTTTAAACTTAGATTCGGTTGGACGGACGGACGGATGGACGGACGGGCGGACGTACGGACGTATGGGCGGACGGATGGACGGATGGATGAATAGACGGACGGATGGCGCGGACGGGGCAGCAGACGGGGCGACGGACGGATGGTCAGACAGACGGATGGACGAACGGACGGATGGTCAGACAGGCGGATGGTCAGACAGGCGGATGGACAGACATACGTGCGAATGGACAGATATACGGACGGACGAACGGACGGACGGACGGACGGATGAACGGACGGATGGATGATCAGACCGACGGGTAGACAAACATACGGACGGACGAACGGACAGACGGACGGACAGACAGACGGACAGACGGACAGACAGTCGGATGGACTGACGAACGGACCGACGGACGGACGGATGGACGAACGGATGGTCAGATAGACGGATGGACGGACGAATGGAAGGACGGATGGACGGACGGACGGATGGACGGACGGACGGACAGACGGACGGACGGATGGACGAACGGATGGTCAGATAGACGGATGGACGGACGGATGAACGGATGGACGGACGGTTGGACGGACGGACGGTTGGACGGACGGACGGACGGTTGGACGGACGGACGGACGGTTGGTCGGACGGACGGATGGACGGACGGATGGATGGACGGATGGCTAGATCGACTCGTCTTTTCGTCCTGAGAATATATATTCTTTATAGGGTCTCCGATGATTATTTCTATATGTTACATACTTTTCGGATTTGACAAATCCATTAGTTCCCTTTTGCTCTTTTTTCAAAAGGCAAAGGAGCTAAAACAAGTAAGCAATATGTAGTCGAGTTTAGCCGACTAGAAAAGTGCTTTTGCCTACACACATATACACACACAGACACACATTTCCACATGCACTTTAAGCCATTTCGTGCGCTTTTTAGCCATAATGCGATACTTATTGTTGGATAACTTCCGTGTTTATTGTTCAATCTTAAATTAAATTAAAATTCACAATGTATATCAAGAATAATCTAATTATAAGGTGCGTCAAAAACAAATTTGATCAGTTGAAATTTGAGCTTAATAATCGTTCTTTTTCGTGTTGTGGTGGTTGGGAAAGGAAATTTAAAAGTCTAAAACTTACTCGTATAGCGTACAAAAATAACAAACCCAGATTTCAAATTTGATTGCCCTAGCTTTTATAACATACACAAAGTTTAGGTCCCCCACGCTCCGTAATGCGATACTTAATGTTAACTTCCGTATTTTTTATTCAATCTTAACGAGATTTACAAAGTAGATCAAAAATGGACTAATTATTATTTTCGCCAAAAATAAATTCGATCGGTTGAAAATTGTACTTAATAATGATTTTGTTCGTTTTGCAGTGGTCGGGGAGGAAATTCAAAAATCTAAAACAAACTCGTACAGCGTACGAAAATAACGAATTCGATTCCAAATTTGGTTCATACAGATGGTCCGACGGACAGGGCTAGATCGATTCAGCTAGTCGTCCTGATCAAGAATATATATACTTTATGGGGTCTCTGATGATTATTTCTATCTGTTCCAAACTTTGGGAGTTTACACATTTCCATTAGCTCCGCTTTGCTCTTTTTATGGCAAAGGGGCTAAAGACTGAAGCTGAGCTAATGAAAATGTGCAAAATCCATAGAGCATCCAAATTTTAAACTTAGATTCGGTTGGACGGACGGACGGATGGACGGACGGGCGGACGTACGGACGTATGGGCGGACGGATGGACGGATGGATGAATAGACGGACGGATGGACGAACGGACGGATGGTCAGACAGACGGATGGACGAACGGACGGATGGTCAGACAGGCGGATGGTCAGACAGGCGGATGGACAGACATACGTGCGAATGGACAGATATACGGACGGACGAACGGACAGACGGACGGACGGATGAACGGACGGATGGATGATCAGACCGACGGGTAGACAAACATACGGACGGACGAACGGACAGACGGACGGACAGACAGACGGACAGACGGACAGACAGTCGGATGGACTGACGAACGGACCGACGGACGGACGGATGGACGAACGGATGGTCAGATAGACGGATGGACGGACGAATGGAAGGACGGATGGACGGACGGACGGATGGACGGACGGACGGACAGACGGACGGACGGATGGACGAACGGATGGTCAGATAGACGGATGGACGGAC
>JBAMBS010002323.1:0-142396 GCA_037044455.1 Zygothrica quintamaculata
TCAATTGATAAGCCAACTAGTAACAAGAAGCAACTTATGTAATATATTTAAAGGTAACCTGGGAAATCTTTAATATGTAAGCTGTCCATAGTTTGTGAGCTCAAGACAGCTTATTGATCTTTTGAATTTGATAAAAACGTTTGATCTGCGATTAAAACGATCATGACATAAATAATCTATTGGTTGATGACGTTTCCATGGCTTATCAGCTCCCACAGTATACACGAGTATTTTTTGTTCAGAGACTAAGAATACTGAGTTTGAGTGGTTTGCGTGAAGTCAACATTTAAGACTGATTGTATTTATACCCTGTCCACAAGATTAGGTGGATTGAAAGTTAATAATAAAGGAAATCTTAAAAATATATTCGATATTGAAAACGACATTGTTTTCAGATAATTAAATAAGTAATTAAGTTACAAAATAAAAGACTAAACTAAATCACCTACCTATAAATTATGCTAAGTCCATATACGCTTAAATATGTTTTTTTTTATCATCTGAAGAGCTTTCGATGTATAACGAGCTGTTGATAAATAACATTTTTGGAGTTTAGTATAAACTTCTTAAAGGGTATCTTGTGGTTGAGAATTCTTTTGATATGGTTATACTGGTTGTAGCTTGAGACGCGTTTAACATGGCAAGTGATTTTAGTTGTTTGTATCGTCTCAATGTGGTCGGATTGCTGGTTAGACATCAGTTATTCCTATATTTCTTACCGCAACCTTTGGCGCCTGCACCAACTATTAAAATAAACTAAAAAATGCAAGAGGCAAGCACGGTTATATGTTGTTGAGTGTTTCTTTTGAGTGAATTTGGTGCTAGCTGTATAAAAAGTCTTGTTTTGATTAAGACGACTTTCTTGTATCTAATATGTAAAACCAGTTTGAATATATATTTTTGATAAACTTTTGTGAAAGGTTTAACAACGTGGTTAAAATGTGACTTAAGGTCTTACAAATATATGACAACTATATGTAGAAGTTTTTATTAAAATATCAAGGCGCTATTCGGTATCATAGCATGGTGGTTGAGTTTTCTTTATTAATGAAGATCACGAGAACGATTGTGTACGCAATTCCATTATTTTATATCAATAATTGAGTTGATTGAGTTTATGTGCATATATTGAATAAAATCCAACTTCCAGCTAAGGAATACCCAGTCATAGAATGGTTTTAAAATAATAATCTAATGCTTTTTAATGAGTATGTTATCATAAAGCAATTAATCTATTTACTTTGCCTTGTAAATTTTAAAAAGCGACACGAAAATCAACATAGAGTGTAAACAAGCAAGAGTACTCTGAATCAGACAACTTAAGTTTATTATACCTAATTCCGCGCTAACTGAATCAGACAAAACAGAATTTGCGTTTATAAGATATAATATAGGAGTCGAATATACTAATTCGTCTCGGAAAACAGAAACAACAGTCATTCTAAATATTTAGAAGATATTGACTTAATAAATTATTTTTTTAAGTTTGTGTGTTTGTTGCCTTGTGTCTTAGGTATTTATTTTTCATAATAAATTGTCAGAATCAACGAAAACGTTTACGTTTTAATTACATGCTTAAGTTTTTACGATTGAATTTAGAAATTTATAAATATATGGACTAATATGAAAATTCTCGTTACAGATAAGTGCAATGAGCGATAAATATGAGTTTGAGCAGCAAAAGCAGCAATTATTCAATGGAAACGGAGAGCAAAGCGATGAAAAAGGTCCACATATAGTTGCTGGAATGCATCAACCGCTTAAACGTACACCGATTGGTGAACAATCTCTGGCTGTACGACGACAAGCACTGATGGTTATTCTTGCTAATATGGGTGTACTATCAGGAGGATTAGCATTAGCTATTCCCACTATCGCACTGGGTCAACTGACCAACAAGTTGGAACCTGTGTATTTAAGTGACACACAGGCTTCTTGGTTTGCATCTGTAAACACTTTATCATGTCCGTTAGGAGGACTATTGTCTGGTATGTTACTGGACAGAATTGGGCGTAAGCGCACACTTTATGTACTAAATATATTGGGAATAACGGCATGGACACTTCTTGCCACAGCGAGTGGCACGAATTCTCAATCATTTTACTGGCAATTGCTTGTTTCACGGTTTATAATAGGTAAGAAAGTTAACAACTTCCACAGCAAGTTTAGATCATATTAACAATTCTTGAGTATATATATTATACATTTAAATGATAGTAAAGATTTAAAATAATAAATATTTTTTAAGGTATTGCTATGGGATTAGCAAGTGCACCGGCTGGTGTTTATGCGGCTGAGATAAGTCTTCCTAAATTACGTGGCAGCCTTATTCTCGGCACATCAATATCTATGGCTGTTGGCATTACTATACTCTATTGCATTGGGTACTTTATAAAGAATGATATCCGTCTAATCGCACTAATTTGCTGTGGTTATCAAACTACAGCCCTGCTTTGTGTTTTACTGCTTCCTGAGACGCCTAGTTGGTTGTTATCCAAAAAACGTGTGGCTGAGGCTAAAATGTCACTAAACTATTTTCGTGGTCTTGAGAAGTCATGTGAGTAATACAATTATACAACAGCAATAAAGTCTTACTATTTTTATTTAACACTAAAATTTAGCTCACATTAGACATCCTGAAGTTTTGGAAGAGTTTGATGTGCTACAAAAGTCCTTGGTACTGCGCGATGGCCAGAAAAAACCTTCATTTCTAACCTGCTTGCGATTGCCTGAGGTTTACAAGCCGCTTCTTATACTAATGGGTTTATTTGCTTTTCAGCAACTATCGGGTATATTTGTAGTGATTGTGTACGCTGTGCAAATCTCTACTGATGCCGGCGTATCCACTAACCCGTTTATTTCTGCTGTTCTTATTGGCACAGCAAGAGTGGTAACCACCTGTCCTATGGGCTATGTGCTAGAAAAGTGGGGCCGTCGACGTGCAGGAATTATATCCACGTTGGGTATGACTATGTCGATGCTTCTACTGGCTGGATACGGTTGGTTAGATTTTTTAAAAAAAGTGCCGAATTTGCCCGTTGTTGCTATTGTGGCCTTTATTGTATTTAGCACTTTAGGATTGTATACACTGCCATTTTTTATGATATCAGAGATGTTCCCCCAAAGTGTACGAGGACCAGCCTCTGGATTAACCGTCGCTGTGGGCATGTTTTTTGCCTTCTTGTGCATCAAAATGTATCCAAATATAAAAAATGCTATTGGCATGAGCAACTGTTTTCTGTTTTTTGCTCTAATGTCATTACTAGCCATGTTCTTCATCTACTGGATACTGCCAGAAACGCGTCGGCGCACATTGCTAGAAATTGAAGAACAATTTCGAAGCGGTGGACAACGCAAAAAACCTACTGAAGTCGAAATGCAGGAGGTTTTTGTGCGTTAGAATCTGAAAATATAAAAAAAATAATATATTCAAATCACGATTGATTAGGGCTGTGATATATTCAAATCATACTTATACACCAAACTGCATATTAATACACGTACAATAAAATTTATAGATATAGACCATTTAATATCTTTATTTTTGAGACCTCTACTATAATTAATTAAAATTTAATAGCTATACATTTTTATAAGGATTGGATAAGTAGGTAAAATAGGTTGCAACATACACAAAATAAATAAATATACGAATATATTTACACCATTTGATTATTTTATATTTATATACAGATTGGTAAAAATGCCAATGTGTTTTTTCAGTTTATTGCTAAGTATCAATTCTGATGAAAATGTACATAATTGTAATGGGCTAATGAGAAAGATGTACCATGTCCGGGACTATACACAAGCCACTCATTATGTCCAGAGAGCGCCATGGGCAGAATACTCGTAAAGGCTTGTTATCCGGCAGGTTGCCTACTACCAAGCTCAAAAAAAAAGAAAAAAAAAACTGCATCATTTTGCTCTGGTCATTAAATGTAACACTGGTAAAATACTAAAGCTCCTGCAACGTGTGCCCCAAAAATCGAATGGGATGCTTTGGGCGTTGAAGTCAACGTTTATGTAATTATATTTAGTTTTCAATTTTATGGCTTAATAAGGCGGTGGTCAGCGGGCTCAGAGGGTCCAGCAACAAGAAGTCAAAAAGGTTTGGGCGACAAGCGTTTAAGCCATGGAGCCTGGGTAAAAACAACAAACAAATTGATCGTGATTAAGTCAACAACACGGCGCTAAACATGGACCAAACAATATCAAGTTGAACGAACTTGATACGCTGACAGGCTAAAGGCAAATTGATGAGCTGCAAATGTGCGAACATTAAAGTTTCCGCTGTTACTGTTGGGTACTGCATGCAGTTTGGTATGGAGTCTGTTGAAAATGCTTCTAAAGGTGTATTGCATCATAATCATAATCTGTCTGCTTTTCAGGGGTGACACCTGTCCTGAAATTTAGCACATCGATGCATCAATTACAACAGATTATTGAAATGTCAGCGCTTGTGTCAACAACGGAACAAAAGGACAACGGAACTGGAGTTAATGACACGTAACTTTGCAAACAACAACAATATAATTCAAACGCGCAACCACACGAATTAAGGGATGCCAAAACAACATATGTGTAAAATAATAAAACCAATCTGTGTCTATCCAAACTAAAAGTGTCTGTTTATCCTATCCTTCCAGTTTTTATGGTAAACCAAGCGTAAACCGTATATGAGTATACAAACCAGAAATGTTGAGTGGATCTAGGGGTGCTGATCCTAAACTACTGAGCCCTATGCGATCTATTGTTGTTCTCCGGTTCTGCTGTCATTATCAACATAGCATCGCGCGTGTATTTAGGTTTTGTTTTGATGAGATTTTGATTATGTTTATAAGCCAATAAATTCTAAAAATTCAACACTTCATTTTATGTACTCTTTTGTCTACTCGCAATAACTTGAGGTTCATTTAAAGTGATTATTTATTGCATGCGAGAAAATATAATACAATGCAAACTCCACAGATCTGGCAAGCATTTCAAATGATATCCCTAATTTGCTTCAAGTGAAGTCCTGTAAGAAGAGTTGTAAGTACACTCAAAGCAGTTATGCAGTTTAAGTCAGATAGGGACAGTAAACTAACCATCAACCTTTTTTTTGCCAGCACCTTAAGGCCTACGAGCCCAAAACAAATTCTCAATATTAAAGAGATCATGCGGTCTGATTACACACCTTGCAAATGGGCTTTACTGCTCGATCAACATCGACGTCCTGAACTACATATTCGGCACAAAAATACCTGAACCAACTGCAATATCGCCAAATTCTGCACATAAGATGTTGAGGCAAGATCATATTAAATTATATACACTGCAGCTGCACACGACTTACGCGTGTGTCAAACTTATGAGACAGTCATCAATCTATCCTGGGACTTTAAAAAAACCAGAAGTGATTTTCAGAGGTTCTGAAAATGCAACCTGTATTTAGTTTTATGCGATTATCTGGGCTCTCCTGCAGATCATTAATGTGTTGGATAAGGTGTGCACATTGCCACATTAATTCAATGTATGTATAAAACAGTATTAACATTCAACGATGAAACATAGTAATATGGAAATATGAGCTATATACGGAAAGTATTTGCAGATATTGTATTCATAGAATCAGTTTTACTCTCCTTTAGGTACCTTTGACAACAATATTTTAAAATGTTGCTAATGTACATTATTATAAAATAAAATAAATAAATAAATTTTAAATTGCAAATAACTTAAAATAATAATTATTTAATTAGAGAAAAGAAACGGAATAATATTTTGAAATATAAATGTGGTAACAATTGTTTATAAATATGTCTTTTAAGGATAAGGCACGAAGCAGACGTTCTTGCACGGAGCTGGAAATGAAGGACACATCGAGAACTATCGTTGAAGTTAAATTTTAATTTTTCAATTAGTCGAGCTACTGTATTTGACTGTTGCTTTCAACCGCCAAAGGGGCCAACAAACTGACGCGAAAGGGAATTCAGATTGGTTCAATGGGCTTAGGTTTTTAAAGAGGCGCGGCTGTGGCTCGTAAAAATATTGCATTTAGCCAAAGATACGGACAGCAAACGCCTATGTGTTTTACGATTTTTCTTCGACGGGCCAAATTTTTACGAGTATTTTAACACTTTGATGAGTGCATCTGTAAATGCAATAAGAGCTTTGTGCCTGCCTGTGCATAGACAAGCGTAAAATCGAATTTGTTTCTATGATGTAAAAAACGATTTACACAGACATTGCACCGCCTTTAAAATACAATTACAATCAGCGGAAGATCGATAATCAAAAGCAATAGATGGTTATGGTAGTCACAAAGCAACCCAATGAATAACAGCATTACCCATTCGGCGATCGTGTTGCATCGTGCTGTTAAGGTTAGGTTAAACTAAATTTTTAATCCGGATATATAACCAAGTTCGAAAACTTGTATTGCGATGTAAGTTTTAACTGAATTTAGGTTAAAAATGTCCTTCATATTTTCTGTCTTCTATTATTTAACTGTTATCTGTATAAGTTCTCGTAACTGGGTTGCTTATTATGTTTAATAAAATAATTAAGGTTAGTTTTATATACTTGCAAACGTAGCTCCTTGTTTGATCTACAGTTCCAATGCAGCTTTTCAATTTAGACATAATTATGTCAGATATTTAATTTACCGAGTGCCTACGTCCTTTTATACACGCAAACTTTCTTAAACAGGCAGGAACTCACCCTTGGCAGTAGTGACCATTTTGATGTGGTCAGTGGAGCGTTCTGTCTCGTCCTTTAATGTGAGAAAATGTTACAATTTCGTTTTCGTGCTGACAAAGTCCTTTGTAATAGCACATTTTCTTATCTAGATTTGCTGACCCATCCATCCCACTTGTACAGGTGTAGGCGACAGTCGGTAGAAATTACAGTTTTATTAATTGGCCATTATACGTTCTAATGGAGATGCTGCTATAAACATGAAGGACGTATCGTTGTCCACTTTTTAGTTTTATGACAACTCAAAATCGCGTGTGTAGGCGAACAATAAGATTAAAATTAAATTTCTGCGGAATGAACAACTCTAAAGATTGTAAGGACTGAAACTTATCTTATCGGACGTCGGCAACTGTTTACAAGATTACCTAATTGTCCAGCAATACATATGCCTGAACAGCCTGTCCGTAGTCTTTCCTGGTAAGGTGTTGCTGTCGGTAGGGGCGCGTGTCTTAGTCCCTAGCGCAAGGTGCATGTGATAGCCTGCTGCAAGTTGTGTGTCTGTCTGCGTTGCATCCATCAAAGAACGTCGCGTGGAAATTACTACTACTTGAAAAGGGCAACCTCGGTGCTCATGATTTGAGGCACATGCGTAACCTGCGCCAATTTGGCCCGCACAAAAATCGTCGATGTCTTGGTGTTTACTTCGGTAAGAATGTTATGTCCGTTGCATCTGCTGATTGCAATGTCCAACAACGTTTCAAGCCCGAAATCGAACCTTCAATTAGACCGCCCCTACAATTAGACAAAAAAAATACGAATGCATATACATACACATTGTGTGGCTGCTATCATCTCGGATAATAAAAAAAAAACAAAGCTGTCCCGCCAACTAATTGTGTCTGCTGCTGCGAGGCACCCACGCAATAAAAGCTAATTTTTTGCTTCAGCGGTCAATTTTAAAATTCTTTACCAGTATTTGTAGCCTTTAGCACGGAAAACACAGAAAACAGAAGCCACATCCTCAGGAGCAACTTCAATTTAATGACCATGAAATCTGCCTTGAAGCCATTTTGGTAGACTACCTCTCCCTAGGCACGAGTATGGAGTTTGCCTAATTTTATATGAATTTAAAATTAACAAATAATAAGCTCTTGTAGAGTAGGGTCGGCTAACTAATATTTTTAACTCATCTTAAATTAAAAGGTAGTCTGATAAATAACAGTTAATTTTTTCATGTTGCCTACGTTATATATTTTTTTCTTCATAAGTTTAACACTATCCAGCTTTTAAAACTTTAAACTAATAAGTTGAAATTAAAGCATCTGCATAAAAGAGTATCCGTGTTGTGTAGTAAGTTCTTCTATAATAAATTTTTTTTTTCTGATAATATCTAATGATCTTGAAGCACGCACTGTGAAGAATAATGGTGCAGTTGCTGTGATATAAATAATGTCAGAGAATAAAAAACTTTCTAATAATGAATAAGTCAACATGAGTTTAAGAAATAGCAAATGTTTAAACAAAATACTTTGGTTACCAATGGATTCTATATCAATTACAATATAAGCGAATGTAATGTTTGAGATATATATCTTGACAAGGAGTGCGTAGAAAGCCACTCGAATGGAAGAAGTTAATCCGGTTTAACGCCCCTTTTTTCAACCAGGCGTTCAGTGCTCATATGACTTCCACTTATTATCGCGCACTTTTTGTGCACTGAATGGATTACAAAATGAACTTCCCACACAGATTTGTGTGTCGACCTTAATTGGGGCGTGTTTTGGGCCGTTTGGGTAATTGCAGTCACTTAAAATGCTCATCGTCACATAATCGCGCTGTCAGTATGCTAGAGAGATGGACAGGCGGACAGACAGCATAACAAGTAAAGTGGCCGAGTGGTCGATGGGCGGGTTACAGACTTGTATACTGGGCGTCGTTTCCATACGCACGGCTGACTTACTTGATCTTATTAAACCAAGCTTCGTTGAATGGGAAAATACGAGGCAACTGTTGGTACTGGGATTGAGGATGAGTAGCGTTGCTAGGGAAGGGGTCATTGTGTAAGCCACTCGACTCGTGCCATTTGCTCTTTTGACAGTTTTATCTCTGGCTTGCAGAAGAGTCGGTGGCGGTCGTTTTTGTATCACACCCGTCCCACTGCTGCATCAAAAGATTTACTTTTGACCCGACAACGTATAAGAGTACCACATATTACAAGTTAAGGCTTTTGTTACATCAGGTAGATTTGCATATGCCACGCAGCTAATGCTTAATCTTGACCAAAATATATGAGGTTATAAATACTTCCAACCGTACATCCAATTATTGTATTTAATTTATTGATTAATCGATTTATAATCCAACTTAAAGCACTAAGCTAAATTTTACTAAACAAGTTAAAACGCTATTTTATCATCAGTTATGTGCCCACTTCCCAAAAACAGACACTTAACAGTGACAATTTTATCTTTAGTTGCCAGCCGTCTCCCATTTGGAATTCATTCTCAGTTGAGTTTTCAGGCGGCAATTGTCATATTCAATTAACGCTTACGGCACCAAAGCGTTACTTAATGCTGCCACCCAATAACGCAATTTACTCACTCCAGCTGCTCCACAAAATCAAGAGGAAGCCACATTGTAGCTGATCCTAGCGCACGCCCGTAGCCGTCGATGTTTCAGGGTAACGGCTACGCCAAGCGCAACCAAGTCTACACACACAGTCGTACACGTATGAACACACAAATATATTCACGGCAGGGCTATGCCACTGTCACATTGTGGTGCGTATACATAGAAAACTGTTCGCGTGCTGTGTTGACGTCGCCGATTGGCCGGAACGCGACTGCAACGGCAACGGCAACGGCAACGGCTACGGATACGGCTGCCGCAACGCTTTAACAACGCGCCACAGTGTCAAGAAAACGTATTCATTTGATTAAAACCAAACAGAAGTTCTCAAATTCTAAAGTTGGCCAACGAATACCCGGTATATCGGGTTTTATTTTTCTGTGTATATAGTTTTTTTTTTAAAATGTAACTCTTTGGTGTAATAAAATAATATGTCAGTTCTACATGCTTTAACTACATTCATATATAGTCATACTCAATACTATTAATATATATAAAATAATTTATTTTATATTTATTATTATTTTACTGGAAATTAATACTGTTAATGCTAATGTGTAGTAAAACATTTATAGAATGAATGCTGGCTGCTTCACGGTGCAGTAGTCTTAATGTTCTCAGAGCACCAAAGGTGTTGCAGTTAGGCCTTTGACCAATCAGAGATCGTGCTTATGCCAACCCCACACATGCGCATTAATTAGCGACTGTTGATTGGCTGTTTTCTTCCCTAAGCAATGTTTTCATCGTTGTTATTGTGTCTGTTTCTTCTGACTTTTGCTGTTTGCTGTTGCCGTGAAACCGGTTACACCAGAAAAACGTTTCGTCCGCCCCGTAGCCGTTCAACGGCCGTGAACATTTGTGTGTGTTTTTTTGGTAGTTACAGTATCCCAGAGTTAGCTGGATGGAACACGGCAAAATATCGGACACGGGAGTAGCATAGCAGATCATCGATGCGTTGTAGTTTGTTAGTGCGATTCGCAAGCATTAGTAGAAATTTTGACGGTCGAGTGAAAAGGTGACTCGCGACGCGAGACAAAAGTTAAGACCGTCGTGGGTCTACGTTCGTATAGAAAAACTGCTATAAACTAATAAGCCGAGTAGGATATTGCACCGTTTAAAGTTGTATTCTGTTCTGCTCTTAACAAAGAGGATGTGCTAATAATTTGTGAATTTAAATACTAAGTTGTTTCTAAGGTGAGATATGAGGAAAAATAAGGAATCCTAAGAATAGTGGATCACGATGATCATAGTTCTGTATCTTAAAGCTATAAATTGTTTGGAAAAATTTGTAAAAATAATTAAAAAATTTCTATATAGTCGGGTTGTTTATAAACCTATCACAGGAGTTGCGCCTACTTCGTAAAATTCTCCGCTGTTAACTAATTATTGTTGTCGACAAAGGCTTAAAACCACACATTTATAACTCGAGTGTTGAAAATTAAAACGGTTTTAATAAAATCAAATTTAGTAATTAAAAATGAAACATTTAGAAAAATAATAATCGGCTTTTTTAAAAGACATAAAAATGTATACAGATGTGATAGAATCGGCAGACATATAACATATATTTATTATTATTAATATTATTAATATTATTATTACTAATATTACTATTATTATTATTATTTTTATTATTATTATTATTATAGTATATCTGTTAGGAATAAATAGTGAACAATACATAATTGATTTTAACAATTAAACTAACCTTTTAATTACATTTAAATGATTTGCATATAATATTTTTAATTAAATGAACTCGTCAGATTACTTTTGATCAAGTTTCGACCCTTGTAAAGAGCTGCAATATTTGGTTATCTTGTCTTACACATCAATCAATGCTATCCGGCATTCTCTTAATGAACGACAATGTAACGGCACGATATTAAATGTATTCGAATATTTTATCTTCATTATAAATAAATGAGTTGGCATACAACGGATATAGCTTTTATTTTATTAGCCCAAGAAAATTTGCATTGCAAAGCTCGCGAAAAATCACATCGAAGCTTCGCTTTGACTTTTCGCCGGATTTTGATAACTCATAAATGAGGCTGATACTTTTCCCACGAATTGACGACAAATTTCAAAAATCATATGCTAATTAATTCTCTGCCAAGCCGTCGGCTCTTTCAGATTCATTGATTTTGAAAGCTTTCTACCAAACAAGCCGCTTAACAACTTATTTAAGTTATTTAAGCGTGGCTACCAGACCTAAAATGATATTGATCGTGATATTGATTCTAACTGGGCTTTAGTTTGTCGTTTTCGTTTAAATAGTAGCCGTTTGTTAAACTGTTGTTGCTATAATTTTTGTTGTATTTAATGCTTTTATGTTGCCTTTTGATGTCTGTTGTGGACTTTGCTGCACTAAAAAGGCATTAGCCTATAATCATATTCAAATGGTAAAGCGTACGTTTTATTATAATTTTATATTTTAATTAGTGACTCTTTTATATGCAGCAGAGCAGCGGGTTCCCTTTGCAGAAACAGAAGCTCGGCGGACCTGTCCGTTCCACTTTCGTACGCATTTAAATTATTATGTCTAACTAATTTTTGTTAGTTTTGATGTGTGATATATTCAGTAAGCGTATATGTATGGATGTTGCATTAGCATTAGTTACTTAATATTTGTTTACAATTAGTAAACTTAAAGAAAGAAAAACCCGTTAGACTTGCATTCATGCGTGATTGTTGATTATTGCAATACAGTACAAGAAAAAAGGATCGTCCCACATAAATCACAAAAGTAAAAAATGTTTTCTTATTAGACATAGCTTCAATCAACATGAAAAGTGTCACTTATAAAAAGAGTTTATCTTGCAAATAAATGGTAATAGCTGCTATAATGTGGTCGTAAGTCAGTAGCATTTAATGTACTTAACAGTTGCCACGAGTTAGCCTAAAACTTAAGTAAAGCCAAGTGAAAAGAAAAAAAAAACAACTTAATTTCGTGGCATTTAAAAGCAGCGCTGCAGTCCACATGCGTGTTCAGTATTTTACGAGCTGAAAAGAAAGCAAACTCAAATCGAAAGGACTCGTGGCAATTAAATCTAATGTGAATTCCATAATAACATGGCCATGACAAAGTGCAGAGACTACGCAGCTCACGGGGTAGTTAGAGCTATTTTTTTTATTATTATTTATACGGTTCTTCAGTGCGCGTTTTCATGCCTTTGACAGCCTGGCGACAGGCTGCTTGACTAGTGAGTACCCTGTTAAACTGCCTGCCCATTCATTCTAATGACAGGAAGCGGAAACCACAGTGGAGTGACCTGCTGTCGTCAGGCTTTGCATTTGCATATTTTTGGTGTGTTTTTAACCAAATGAGCAATTGGCCAAAATTTATTTTAATTGTCGCCCAAATGTTTCAAGCATTTGCATATTTTGAACCTTTACTATAGCTGCCTAAACATGCGATATATGTAGCTAAGAGTTTTGATAATAGGCCAGTTCACGCTGCGCCAACAATGTGCCTGATAAGCAACTAATTTGAGATACAACAAATACACAGGCACTGGTACATGCATAAACACAGGCTCTGAGCATTTCAGTATTCGGGTACAGCCTATAAACCAATGCACATTAAAAACCCCGAACTCCGAATATCTTAAAAGTGGTAGTACAACCATACAAGCATTGTCTTTAAGTGGCTACCTTGCTAGTTTTATGAAATAATTAAGTTTTATGTATTTTCCTTACTAGTTTTTCACCGATCCGTTTTCCTGGGGAAGAGGAGTGAAGAGTTACTGCAGAGGTTTCGTGGAAGCCGTAAAAACAATCCGTCTCCCCAACTCTGACGGGAGATCGTCCACACCAACATCTCAGCAGTAACATCCATCAAATGCAGCAGCACAACGGCAGCAGACAACGAAGTCTCGTCACGTGGTTTTATGTCGTTCTTGAAATTTGATTAAAAATCGACGATTAACTTTAAGTTAAAACAAAAATCCAATATCAAATAGTTTACGGAGGCGACACAAGTTACTTTGATTTAAATAGTTGTTGAAAATTTGAGTCGGATTTGGATTTCAATCATGCCACATACAGGTGAGTTGGGTCTTTTCGTATTTAGCTAATGAGCTGAAAGTGCTTTGAATGAAAGCGATCGATGCAATCGCAACCAAAAAATAAACCAAACACAATAACAATTATAAATCTAAATCAAAAGCAAAGCTCGAAATACTCATTTGGCATGTGATAATCGCGACACCTTAAACGTAGTTTCAGCCCTTAAGGCGCAACTCTTATGTGTTCCATAAAAGATACAGAAAACATAAAATTCGCACTTCATTAAATTCGAAAAAACCGCCCAGAGCAGTTTCTTATACCAACAGTTAAAGGTAAAGTGGGTAAAACGTTTAAGATTCTTCTTTGATGGTACCTAAAAGTAGACACTTATTGAGTGGAGTAGCGCAATATAATTTTTTTTTTATTATATTGGACGATTTCCATGTTAGTTGTCATTATGAATAACGTTATCTTTTGATGTTAAAATTATCAACGTTTTTGTGATTAGTTTTATCTCGTGGTCCAACAAAATTAACTTCCGATTTAAACTATTTTAGATTTTATATTACATTAATATTTATTTTTTGTCCGTTTGCAGGGCAGGCAGGTGTCAATCAGTTGGGTGGAGTCTTTGTTAATGGACGACCTTTGCCAGATTGTGTACGCCGTCGCATCGTTGATTTAGCTCTGTGTGGGGTTAGGCCTTGTGATATATCCAGACAACTGCTGGTATCTCATGGTAAGTTTAGTAACCAAGCTAGGTTATTTGAATTAACTAATAAAATGGGTTTTCTATTTGAAATCATTCGTAGGTTGCGTTTCAAAAATTCTTACGCGCTTTTATGAGACAGGTTCCATACGACCGGGCTCTATTGGTGGAAGCAAGACAAAGGTAAGTGGGACTGCAAATGGGCTCCGTGGGATGCATGCACATGTGTCCGCCGTGAAATCGACGAACGATTATATGTGTAAAAATCAGACGCGCAGCAGTAAATCCATAAAGTGTTATAGATAAAGAAGCTAGTTTACATGTTTTATTTTGGGATAATAATTTTTTTTAACAGTAGGGGAACAAAATTGTAGTGGGTGGAGCGCAACAAATCAATCTCATTTGCTGCCTTGATAAGGCAACACGCTTGACTTTAGGGCTCTATTTCCAACTTTAGTCAGGTGCTTAGTTTCGCACACTCAATCAGCTACCGGTAGCTACCGTGCAGAGGCTTTAGCCTCCATAGTCGTGGGCCCTCAGGGAGTATTCAAATCTGATAGTGACAATAGCTTGCTAGTGGCAGTGATGATTATGATAAAAGTTATGGGGTCGGGGATATCACTATATGCGAATCACATTATATATTGATAGAGATCCTTGTAAATATGAATATCAATTTGAAGTTATAATAAAATACAGGTGCGTCAAACATTTCGCAAATAGTTCTAGTAATTTTTACATCATATTTAATTACTGGTAATCTAGTATTCCTCAAACCTGTTATAACGCTACCCTTTTCAAACCTCTTATGTATGAATAGTGGTTCAATAACTGCTTGCATTTGCTCAAACAAAACGTGCATTTAACACCTACACCGGGTCAATAAAGAAGTGTCGCCCAGGGGACGTTGGAAGGAGTTGTTTTAGACAAAGCGGGGTTTGGCTAGGGTTGCGCGGCTGTATAAAGCATGTTCGTGTATATGGTTTGATAAGATCTGTGATGTAAATGCGCACTCCCTTTAGGGCGACTATAAAACATACATGCTTGTATACATGAACGAATATTAGTATTTATGAATTTTTAATGAATTGCCGCGTCACACGTAAACGCTAAGCAGGCCGAGAATAGTGTGGTAGCGGTTCAAATTGCTGTGCAAATTAACATATTACTTTAAAAATAAATTGATATAAATCTCTTTAAGTTATAGAAAACGTGGGTGGGTTTTAGCCAAAATCGCACTTGACTTTATTTGCAGTCAAAAATAGTGAATATTTTTTTTCAGGTAATTACCTTTAGAAATACATTGAAAAATAAATTACGTAATTTAGGATATTTCAGGTCAAAAATAATCCTTAATATAGTATTATCAAATCTTTGATTAATTAAGTATTATTATTTAAATGATATTTAGTTTTTTTAAAATATGAATCACAGCTGTTAACGATAACTCTAAGCCAATATCGATAGGATAAAAACAGGTGAATCTAAATCCATTTATATAATATTATTTATTGCTTTTGAGAGTTAGATTGTGTGTGTGTTATTTTATATCATGACAACTTCATAGTAATTCAATTGGTTTTATAAAACCAGTTTAGAAATCACATTACTAGATCATTAGTTTAAACTACATCTCCATATAGTTAATTTTCTAGTATCTAAACTACAACCTATCTGCTTCTCTTTCTTTTTATCAACAGCAAGTAGCCACACCCACGGTAGTAAAAAAAATTATCCGGTTAAAAGAAGAAAACAGTGGAATGTTTGCCTGGGAAATACGAGAACAGTTGCAGCAACAGCGCGTTTGTGATCCAAGTTCAGTACCATCGATTAGCTCCATTAATCGCATACTACGTAATAGTGGCCTTTGGACAGATGAAATGACTTCTAGTCAACAGAATGCAGCCGCAGCAGCAGCAGCTCATCAAATTTCTGCTAGTACTGTTCCTAGTGGATACACATCTCCTACTCAGATATACGCAAGTGCTAGTAATGCAGCAACTGCTGTGGCACGAGCTACACCATCTTCTGTCACAACGTCTAATCTAACAGTGGCAGGCACGCCCTCACGCTATATTAAGCCATCATCATCTTCGTCTATGGGTGATGCACCCACCCAGAAGTCTGCACCTAAAATGCCTCCCATCCATGGTGTAAATCATTGCAACAATTACAGTCAACCAATGGCCAGCACAGGTTCAAGCCAACTGGGTGGCTTAGATCTCAGTTACTCGACATTGCACAAGCACTGGCTTTGGAATCCGTCGTTACTCTATTACACGCAAGCTCATATGCAAGCAGCAGCCACAGGCGGTCCTTTTTTACCATATAGTGGCGCCTATTTGCCACATGGTGCAGCCAGCATGGCGGCTGTGGCCGCAGCCGCAGCCGGCAGCTGTGTAGGTAGTGGGGGATTTACCAAATCGGAAAGTTCAATTGATTTAACAAAACCAGGCGGTATGGGCGATCCGCTAAGCGATTGTGATTCCGGAAAATCTTCGCCGGCGGCTCTGTTAATGAGTGCAACAAGTGCTACAATGGCAGACACTTTAACGAACAGCAACAATAGTCGAAAACGAAATCCCTACTCAATTGAAGAGCTTTTAAAAAAGCCTGAAAAGCGATTACGTCTAAGCAGAGGGTCACAGGTTAGTTTGGAGACGTCTTCGGCTAAGCATGATAATTTGGAATGCATAAGCTCCACCTCTAGTTCATCTGAAAGCAACAGCAGCTGCAGTAATGGAAACTTGGAAGATGTGAAAGGATTATCAAAGCAAGATTTGGACGTCGCTGATATCGAGGAAGATTGTAGTGTCGAGGTAGTCAATTAGGCGACCATTCCTCCCCTTGCGTTAGATTCTTTTATATAACAAACAATATACTTAACCGTGATAGCTAATTGAAAGAAAATCATTTAAATGCATAGTATGGTATAATCTATGAAATAATTCCAAAATGTTTTGGAAAATCTATTTCCCTTTCCCAGTGAATGTGATCCCTTTGTTTAAACTACGAGTATAATTAACTTATATATTATATTTAGCTTTAGAGAAAAGGCTATATAGTTTGTAATTTGTGTCAATAAATTATGTATAGTTTAATAATTTATTGATTTTTTATAAGCGAACATACCATAATTACATAAATTAAATGTATGTTAAGTATGTATGATTTAAACTTACAATAGAAAAGTGACATCAAGCATATGTATTTACAATAATAGCCCCAATTGACATGTATATAAATGTGGAATATTTTAATGTTTAATTTAGCAAGTACTACATTTTTGTAAATTTAATGACTATTATTGTAGTATTTAAAATAAAATGTTTAAGAGTATTGTAGTGGTTCTCAAAAAGCTGCATGGTGGTCTCCGAGATGCCCGATTGCTGTGCTTGTATCTGCCAGGAGCTCTTTAATTAACTTGCGCGCCAGTGAAGTGTCAACAAGTTGCCAACACCAACATCAAAAATAGCAATAACAACAACAGTTTCTACAACAATGCGCAACAAAGTGCAAAATTACAGGATGTCTTACACGACCATAACTATCGATCGCCCGTGGTGGTAGCTCCCCGTTTCTTTGTCCATTTCCATCTGATGATGGCTGATGAACTGTGGTTGAAAAGGGGCTTTTCACGGTTAAAAACTATTCGCCTTTAATCTATTTATAAAATGTTGTTTTTAAAATTTCTTGAAACTTACAGACAAAATATAAGAAACAGTTTGTGTTTAAAATGAAAGTTTCTATGTTTAAATTAAAATATCTAATATTATTGGTATACTCTCTTTGTATAAATGAAGTTTTAATAGTTTTACAAGCAAATATAAATAGTTTTTATCCCACTGTGCGATGCTTGCTCAGTTAGTAAGGCGACAATGGTAGTGGAATTGGCACAGCTTGGTGTAGTGCTGTAGCGTGGCTGCGTTGTGAGCAGAATTCATAAGCAGAAAGACAGATCACGAGCTGTCAAAGGGGGAGAGAAGAGTATGTGAACCAGAAGTGTGAAGTGATTCCACCGAATAAAATATAGAAGGAACTTGTATTCAGTTTTACCAGGTTGGGCAAAGAAATCTTTCTTGTTTATTCCAGATATGATGACTATAAATTTGTGAAAAACACTTAGTACCAAATGGTTCGGATTAGTTATTAAGTTAATTTTTATAAAGTAAATTAAACGAATATAAAATAAAATGAACCAATTAATAATTATTAAAATATATAGTTTACAAATTTTATAACAAATAAATTGTTAAAGTGATCAATATCAGCTTTTGAGAAAATCATTCAATTCTCTTCAATTATTCGTTTAGATTGCTTATAAAACTTGGAACACAAGTTTAGGTATAAGACCTCTGATAATCGCGTTAAATATGCGTGATACGTACATTCTGATGCTAGAATCGCGCAAAAAAGAGACATTTACGGGCGAAATGGGCAGCTTAAAATTAACAAAAAGCTGCCATAATTGAACCACGGGAAGGGGTTGGACCAGGGGATCATTGTACTTCATAAACAATGCTAAATGGCGTTGAGGACGCGCACAAGAAAACTGGCGGTCAGGAATGCAGTACAGTGTGAAGGCTTTCTTTCAAGTAGCCAGCAGACAGTTGGAAGCAACCAGCGAGCTACAAACAGAACCAAACAGCATATCCAGCAGATGTAGAGGCAGTCATATCAAACCCGGACTCAAAGATCTTGCTCAGTTCGGAATGCTCAGGCATAACTATGACTGACAGGCTGGATGCTTGGACTTGCAAAAAGTTGTTTCTTTGGACGGACACTGATTGCAACGCTGGGCTGTCTACGTTGAACCGACATATCGATCGTTGATCGGTGATCGCCTCGATCATAAGCTGGGGGCGACACTTTTGGGCCAGGCCACATCGGGGCAACAGAATATTTTTATACGCTCGCGTTCGAAATATCAATGAGGTAGGCAGTAGCATTAACAACAGGATCGTCCCGATTTTCAATTCGATCTCTCGATCTGAGGTGAGGCGTTTTTTGCAACGCCTCGGAGCATTTGGCGCGACAAAAAACGCGCGCACCATTCACGTTACTGGACATTTGGATTTCTCGCTCGTTTTGAGGTTTTTGTACTAGTCCACTTCATATATACAGGTATAGATACAGATATACAAAACTAACCAGGAGCTATTTTAGCTGAAAGATCTGAATCTGAACAAGGAGCTCAAACTACTACTTTAGCTTGAATACCGACCTGGCTCTGCAATGTTTCGTCGCGCTGTTTGCGTTTGATTTGTGATTTTTTTTGCTGCCACTATGCGATTTTGGTATAAATCAAAATCATGATGGAGAAATGGACATGATGCGTAGGGGCCTTGGACATTTCTCACAGTGCACGTAAGCCCAATCGATACGACAGATATTATGGCAGAAAATTTATTTTATGGCGGTAATGGTGTTATGTTTTACGCGATTAGCAGATCCAATGTTTGACAATGCACAACAATGCCTGGGTTCAATAAGAATTGGGACATTGTCGAAGGAATTTCAAATAATAAATGGCATTCAATTAAGAGTTAATACCGTATTTAGTCATGTGTTTCTGTTTGCTCTCCATTTTGCTCTCTTTTTTATTTTTTGCTATTATTGAACGTTAACATGTTGCTTAACAATAAAAAAAGTAAATAAATAAAATACACTACGTTTCGGAGATTATCTTTCATTTAATTAGAATAATACTTTAAAAATATAACGGTATTACTTGGATTACTTTTTATATTGTATAAATAGCTTGTGGCATATGTGTATGTGTATTTTCATATGTATGTTCCATATGAGGGCTGATGTCAAAAAATTTGGTCAATTGCAATTTTACCTAAATAACTGTAAGCTTAAAAAGTTTCGTCAACTTCCGCTTTCCAAGTCATGACATTTAGTCTTAAATAATGTCTTCATATATTTAAGATTTCCTCTTCTTGTTAAATTATATAATTTTTTATGGCTTATTTCTTAACAGATAATTTAAATGCACCCGAAGAAACCTGAACTCGCGATCGTAGGTCCATTGCGAAGAGTCTGAGTTGTCAACACATTCAAGATTGATTTCTCTATTTCTTGTCGTTTACTCCGTCTAGAGTGCGCGCAATTAAACCGTAAAAAGCGGCACAAACCCAACGAGAACAACAATGGGAAAGGGTTAATTGGCAGTCGCATAGCCCTCAGCCCGCAACCCGCAGACGGCAAGAAGTCACCGGCAACCGTCAACAGAAGCAGTTATGTTCCCATTTAAAACGCTCGACAACAGGTTAAGACCAAATGTGAACTAATAAAATTAAAATGTTTTCCTGTTCTACTCATGTGGTAGCTACTCCCTTTGGTATCGTTGTTTAAATGTTGAACCGCCAGATCGATGAAAAACAGTAGCGTTTCCGAAATATCTTCAAGATGTTACGAATAAGTATGACATTTACATAATTAGTTTCTATTGTTGGTTGATAGATCCCACGAGCCCAAAACAGAAAGAAACCAACTATAGGATATTCTTATGCTTTCCAAAATGTGTAGTGAATTTGTTCACTTGACTGTGATACTGTCAGGTCTTTCCTAAAAGAACCGAAGAAATTAGAGTGTATATGAAAAAGCCTGTATTAAACTAAAGTGAATGACCTGGCTTTTGTTTTGTAACTGGGACCTCTTAACCTTTTTGTGCATACTCAAATCCAATAGGCGCTGCACTGAAGTAATAAAAGGAGAGTTAACAACTTTACAGCGGCCAACGCCACACGGTACACATTATTGTAGTAGCGTTGTACAATTATGGTAGCTCCGACATAGACATAGATATCGTTGTTCAGGCATCTCAGACGAAAATCAGTCGCCCGTTGAGTTGATGAGTTAGCTATGGCATTCTTATGAGCATGATGCATGTGCCAGCTCTCAGTATGCAAGATGCAAAAGAGTATTGGCTAAAGACGTGGTCAGGGTGTCAGCATTTGGTTTGTTTTATTAAGCCGCACTCCATGACTAGGCGTGTATCAGGATATCTACTAGCACTATCAACATAAGAATCTGCTTAAATTTAAATATAAATCGCTCATACTCTTAAAAACCTCCGAAGTTAATTGTTGTCTTTATTAATGACATTTTTATATGGTAGGCGCGTCGAAATGCGCTCGTACTCGCCATAATAAAACCCACAACACACCAAAACCAAAATACCTGCACTTTGCGGGGGCCAACCAAATTGATCGATTTAGGTCTGATTGCAGCTGCAGTAGGTCTTTCTAATTGGCATATGTACACCAAGGCATATATATAAAGTAAAGCGAATGGCACCGAGAAGGAGAAAAAATAGCCCAAGATGGTGACTAAATTGAATGGGAGTCTGAGTCAGAAGACTCGTGAACAATCCGTCAAATCAATCGAATAATGCATACTTCCGCATCCGACTAAGGGCAACTGATTCACCTGCTGCCAAGTGGACTTGACGCGCGCACATTAGTAGCGCATCGAAATTGTAGCCCGCATTATCCTTGGTCCCTAGCAAGTGCTCAAGTGTCCATCATTAGCTTGTTCGCTCTTTTAGCAATTACGCTGCTCCAATTGTCTTTGACATGACTACACAGGATCTGCAACGTTTCTTGCTGCACCTTTCAAATCGCACTTTGTTAATTTTCTTATCCTCATTTGCTGAGTCCTGCGTCGATGCTGGTGCATTTGCGCCTCCTTCGCCTGGTAATGGTAATGGTAATGGAATTATAATTATAGTCTCCGCTCCCTCACTCGCTGTTTTTTCCTATCCTATCTTTCCTGTCCTGCGCTGTTGGCTAATGTTGTCAGCGAGTTTCGTGGTCAGTTTGTGGTTGCAGGTTGTGATGTCGCCACATTAAATTGTCAAATTGTTTGCGCCTCTTTTATCGTGATGTTTGGCAAGGAGGGCACGTGCTCATCATTTTCATACTCAGTGTTGGTGCAATTGCCAAATTGGGTATACTCGGTTGATGATCGAGTATTTTACAACCACAGACGTTGACATTTCACCCATTAGAATCGAATAATTTGACAGTTATACCTGGGTTTTGAAAGTACAGATGTATTGGTTCAGTAAAGTCCTAAAACAGCCATTATTTTAATCATTATTTATTTTAGAACAAGTTTGCTGACTTAAGGTGGAAGAAAAATTTATATACATATAATACAGCTAATTGATCTGAAATTATCTTTTCCCTATTTAATTTTCACTTGTTTCCTGAATACTCATGTTTTACTCATGCTGTCTGTTAATTATAAAATAAACTATTTAAATTTAGTTTCGTGAATACAATAAATATTGAATGTACAGGGTATTCTATAGCCTATTTAATCAAAAACCTTTTTGTTTGTTTTCCACGTTCCTTGCTGCCTTTTATTACTTTACATTTGTGCGTCTCATAGCTACTAAGGTTTTGAGCCCAAAGGATACCAACTTTCCCGTGTAAGAAAAAGTTATACAATTGAACAACGAAAGCTTAAAATATAAATTTTGCATCAGCTTGGACGCGAGTTGATATAAATGCAATATTTATTATATTATAATATTTTATGAATAAATGCTTACTGCTGATTTTAAAAGTATTTAAGCTCAATCAAATTTGTTTTTCTTAAATTTGCTTTAATGATTGGTAACATGATAATGGACTTAAGTATTTTAACAATTTAAATTTCCTTAAAAATAGACTTATAAAAAATAAATAAAACAAAAGAAATAAACATCGGGTTTCTTTTATATTTTTATCTGTGAAATAGTATTGTGTAACATTTTCAATGCTTTTAATTCGGTTGAGCTTTCTAGACGCAATACATAAAAACCTTTAGTGTCAGCTGCAATGGAACACAGATTAAAAACCACCTCACTGTAGTCGTTTTCTTTACTGAAAATGAACTGCTTACATCACATTCAAGAGCTGAACATTATAAAATTTTTATACAAGTTTAGAACTAGACGCTAGGTGGCGACTTCATGAACTGCTTGTTGTATATGTACCTTTCAAGAGTTGATTGATATAAATTTCGTACAGTTAATGCATCTACCTAGTAATGAATGTAATTCTTTTTAAGCTTTGTAGCTTACTAAAGCTGAAAATTTAATTAATTACCGAGCTTTGTGCAGCAGTCAATGTAAGCTTATTTTTTTTATTTATTCTCGTTATAATATAAAAAATATTGATTTCAATAATTTTAGTTATAGTATACAAAATATTAAATGTTTGGTTTAAAAGAGTTTTCGATCAGGTGAGTAACAAAATGTAGTATGTTTATGAACGCTAGTACTACGATTTAAGTCAACATAGCCTTCGATAACAAACCCCATCTACAAGAAAAAATGCCTACGATTTAAGTCAACATAGCCTTCGATAACAAACCCCATCTACAAGAAAAAATGCCTAGTGGAAGAAATGTCAGAGGTTCAATTAATTAAATTTTCTTTGACCATGCCAGTATGTGAAGGGTCTGAAAAATCTGAAAATCGGGGAATGCTTTGTTGCTTCGAAACTACTAATTCAATTGTTGTACCAATGTAAATATGATTTATACTTAGCAGCGCCATCGGATGACCGATCAGCTGTTTGGCTGCAAAACGGTTCATTCGCACATTCATTCAGTTAGAGGTCATAAAAAACCTACTTACCCTGGAACCAGTTGAAGTGTGATGCCTTAAATAAGTCAATCGGGCGTTTGGGGATTTGGTGCTTCTAGCTGATTGTCAATACAGACAGTATTGTATAGTAGTACAAAGGCAAAAATGCAATGATATTGTTGCTTTCAAAATGATCTCTACTGCTTGAATTTTAAAGCTGAATATTATAGGTTTTAGTACCAATAAAATCATCGACCTTTCTTCCTCATTAGTTTAAATGTTCAACTTAACAAATCTAAAAGATGCATATTACGTTGGGTCGTTTTTAGGTATATACCGATACATCGACCGCAGGAGGAGCAGGCTATCCATTGATTAATAACCACAATTTTCAAAAGAACAAAATTTTTTTGTCGCACATAATAATTATACCATTTTTGATCTACGTTGTGAATTGTGTGGTTATTGAATAATTTTACCTTACCTTAATTCTAATATAATACCTTAATTATAATATAATAATAATAAAGTTATAGTAATTAGTATTAATATTTATATTATATATTATAAGGTATTTATATATTTAACATTAGAGAGTAGCTACCCAAATTATATTTTTGGAAAGCCTTTTATTATTGATTTTATGTTTTTTTATATTTTGGGTAAATCTTGCGACTGCTAGATCAGCCGTGTGAATCCGGAGGAGGCGAGATTGACATTAAAAGACGCGGGCAATTGCTTAAAGTGCTTGCACAACTGTATTAATGTGTGTCTGTGTATTTAGGCAAAGGGGTTCTTGTAGTCGGGTACACTCCACTACAGATTACTTATTTGTTTTTTTATGTTGTTGATTAGCGGAAAAGATTAAAAATTCAAATTTATTCGTGAAAATGCAAGTTTCATTAAGACCAAACACTTAGTTGAGAGAGTTTTTAAGAATTCATACTTGATTTAAAAAGATATGAGCTCACGTAGTAGTTGTAATTGGCTGTGAGTGCAATTGTGTATGTATGTATTTGTGAATGAGTGAATTCTGGCAATGCATAAATTGTAGTCGGGTACTTTTTTATGTAGTTATACAAAGTTTGATATTAGTAGAATGTCCTTGTAAAATATGTCAAACTCATTGTTGGAAATATAAAGATACACTCTTCAGACAGAAACAGATATGAGTAAAAAAAAAATATAATCGGCCATGCGGAATGTTTATTTGAAGTGAAATGTGAAACAGGCAATGTTTATAAAATAGAGTTTTTGGTCTACCTTTCGTGAAATTCATTTTTACAACGTCTAGTTTGGATTTTATGGTTTGTAATAGTTCTATTTGATACTCCGTTACCAAACATTGCGTAAACATAAATGTAAAATGCAATAAATGTGTAATATGAGCAAAAACATCAAAGTGAAAATGTTCATTAAATATTAACCAGTTTTTGCATTTCAAACAAAATATTTTGTCATGTGGAAGGTGAGTGGGGAATAAAAAGTAGATCTCAAGCGAGCCATTGCAGCCAATTAATTTGACTTTTATTAAAGAAATAATGCAATTAGGCAACGCTACCAAAAAGTTGGGTTAAAGTAAAATGGGGTTCAATGGTTGTGGTGAACCCTTCAATGGCCCTTGATTGATGAAACCAGGCAACAATCAAGCATCACTCGAAATGGAGCAACAGCACCAAAGCCAATGGCAGCCCCATCAGCACAAGCTTCATAAAGTTTGTGGCTTTTTGTTAATGAATAATAAGCATTGGGAAGAATGGGGCAAAGGGCCACATGTGTTTGCATTGGTGTCTCAGTTCACCCTACCAGCCCATATTTATGTTGAAAAGCGAAATTGTGTCGTTAATTAATTAAATTGTCTTCCCTTTGGCCCTTGACACTCGAGCAGCTCAAATTGTTAGCAACACCGCTGAAGTCCCCTCTCTCCTATTACCATTTAAACTTAAGTCATTCTTCAATGATTGTTTCTCAGCGTTCTTAGTGTTACTAAAATAACTCACTGTTATCACCTTTAATTCAAATTTAAAAAAAAAATTTATATTATATGCATAGTCAGTAAAACGATTCTTATATCAACATATAATTTAGGTTTTAACAATGAGAGTATCTGTCATATATATATTCATACTCTTGTGTGCTACAGTAGTATGATTTATTTCATTGATAACAAGTAAGAAATCTGTCGTCAAGTGTACCCGACTACGAGAACCCGTTTGCCTACACACACAGACATGTACAAAAAAACATACATTTCTTTACGTACTTTAACCCATTGCGCGCGCCTGTTAGACCCCGAGATCTATAACGCGATAGTTAATAACAAATTAATTATTATATGTTCAACATAAAATTTCGATTGGTTGAAAATTTCTTTTTTTTGTACTGTGGGGGTCAGGGGAGAAAGTGCTCTAGCACTTATAATCTTTGAGTAACAGGCGTTTATACATATATATATATACTTTTTAGGGTCTCCGATGAATATTTCTACCTGTTATATACTTTTCGATTTTGAATATCTACTCCCTTTTAGCCTTTTCTAAAGAGGAAAAGCCAGAGAGAGTTATTCGATAAATGCGAATATTTGCATGCTGTGGGTATTTTGATTAGGTAATTCTTGTTTAAACTACGTCAACAATATTATATTAGCAATAAGTTACATGTTATGTAATTGACTTAAATCTAAATTTGGTTAAACATGGCATGTGCAAGAGACATTTCAAATTTATCCTAGAGTAAGACGAAAACCATTATACCTCCATCCTGAAATCCATGTCTTCTTTCTTATTCACCAATTATTTTGTTTTTATTGTTAAGTATGCGTTTAACGTCATGAAGGTCAATAGACGAACATATCCACCCAACCATATATGATAAAAAAAACACACATACATCCGATTGTGTAAAATGGCTGGTCAATTGAAGAGGTTAAATTTGTGTGTTGTGTCAGGGCTTAGTCATTACTCTGGGGTGTTAATGTTAATGCTCTAAATGCCACAAGCGGCAAACGTCAGTTCAAATGTGTTACTGTACGGGGCTCTGCTAGAAATGGCTATAGCAATTATAATTTCAACAAATTAAAAATTAATGATTGCTGGTCATACGGTCATCAAAGCATAATTGTAATTGGTGACTTATACGGGACTGAGGCAAATTGTGAAAGCGGCAGAACAGCAGAGCGTCACTTCTTATTAAAATTTAATTAACATCATAAGAGCATAGTGCGAATGTCGAATGGTTGACTAACATGTCAATTATGCGGGTAGTTTGTTGCATTTAAGTGATACCAGTTTATACTTTGTTTAATCAATCGATTCATTATTTAACTAAATAACGAACGGGTAATTATATTATTGCCTAAATTTTGACAAAAACATAAAATAAGAAATGCGCATCTGGTAATTTAAAAAATTATAATTTTCAAAAAAATTAATATTAAAATATCTATATTTACGGGTATGAAAGTATTTACTTTTTATTGAAACTATATTATTATTATTTCGTGCTGCGCGATACTTAACATAACTGCGTTACCTACATATTAATAATCTACGTAGGTACCGTAGTGCTGTTAAAATAAGGTAGTTTTAAGACTTATATTGGTAACATGCAGTTCATAAATGTAGCTTTCAGCAATAGGGTTTATTCGGCTATGAGAAATGTGGGATGTGCGTTTTGCAGCAAATTAACTTAATTAAAAACTTGCAAGATTTGTGAAGTAATTACCATAAACAAGGCAACTCTGTTGCTTCCTGTGTTCTGGTGCTGGGCTGTGGTTGTGCTGCTCTTATATCTCTCTGTGTATATTTCAAAACTTGTTGGTATGGAGCACAAGCACTTGAAGTCATGTCGCCTGATGCGCTCTGCTTGAGCTTAAAAGATGAAAGCACATGGGGCAGGTGCAAGACAAAGATGCCAGTGCCACTTGCTAAAGGCAACTTGAAGCACACTCGAGTCTAAATTTAAAAACCTTTCAGTACAAAAAACAAAACAGCCATACAGAGCCAAAGATATGGGAAGTGTCTATGCATTTATGTGTGCGAGTATACTGTCGAGGCATGCCAAAACAAGTGAGAAAAGTGAGCAACTAGAACACATGTGTGTAACAGGTACGGCTGTGAGGTTTGGAAGTTACATCTATGTCAGCTACAGAAGAAGATGAACAGGCGACTGCCAGGTTGCTTCGTTCGTTGGATAAAGCTGGACTCTTTCTATCTTGAAACGACGTTTTGTTATTGCAGACAGTTGTGGCCAACGTTGGTGACACTTGAAAATAACTGGGTTTGGTTTTGTGCGCCACTTGAGTTAGCTGATTATGCACATAGCTAGGTAAGATACCACAACAAAAGATAAAGTATTCTTATATATGATTATAAGAATAGGTCCTCACAATAAATATTCGTATAAACGAAATGGCGCAATAAGACTTACGCCTTAAAATGCACAATTTTTTCTAAAATGCAAATATAAAAAAGTTTATTAACATTATCAGTTTTGGGTTGTTTCTTTTTTTTTTTAAATGGATACCAATGGATATAGCTTCATAGCCACTGTATATTTTATCAAGAATTTAAGTTAAAATAGGAAAAAATTTAAAACATATATATAATAATAATAATGTTATTTTGATTTGTTAGAAATGAAATTGTAACTGAAAAAATATGGATTCTTTAAAGCCCTTATACCAATTGTGTTATTATTGCCGTTTCTTAGCAGTCTTAACAAAAAGCAAAAGAGAGTTACGAAATTAGGGCTTTTGCAGAAAGGTTTTCAAAGGACAAAATCCAAACCATTGACACATGTAGGCAGAACAGTCTTTTTCAGTTACTGCATGCATTGCACAGAAAACCTGTAAATATATGACGCTATATGCCATTACCCGCATCTTCACTCATACTCATACCCGCATAGCTACGCACACTTTCATATACGTGTGTATAGAGCAGCTCGCAGACATTTTCGCCTGCGGCTGGTAGAGTTATGCTAACTAGTACTCAAAGCAAAGCAAAGCGCGGCAAAGCTCAAGCGGTTCGGCATTGTTGTTGTTCCTGTTCTTGTTTCTAGCATTGGCCTAGCAGCTTGTAACAATAATTTAAGCAATTTTGCACTTTTTGTGAGTGGGTTAATGGCATGCCACTGGTGGGGGCTTTTGGGAACGCTTTGCCGCGGCAAAAATGCCTTTTGTACTGCTACAAAGAGACTTTAGCGGCGTTGGCGTAACGCACATAGCTTATGAATTCCAGAATTTCGGTCTACTTTTCCGATGTACCTACTACTGTTCTCGAGCTTTAGTTCCCGTCATCCAAAAAACATGTACCACAAGTCACAAAGTAAAAATTTAGAACTTGTGATTGGTGCCGGACTATGGAGTAGTTCAAAGCTATAAGACGCAATATTTACAAAATAGCTCCTCAATATATATAGATTTATATACCCATAAAATCCGATGATAGAGAGATTGGATGCAAGTAATATTAACTGGGGATTTGTTAAATACACACTTGTTCCGAATTTTGAAAACGAAAATACTTTTTGTAAAATGGAATGAAACTAAATAAAGTTTTTAAGCAGAACACTCAGGTTATAAATAAACATGTATATTAACGCATATATTTGCTTATCTGGTCTTCACTTGCAGCATATGTAACCATAAGAAAGTCTTTTTGGACGCACTCTGTAAAAAGATAGGTTTATATTTCTGGGTTACATCTACAGACCGAAACTCTAATGCGTTTTGTCCTCTTGTTTTATTTTTGTTGAAAAATTTTATACTCATCAAATTGACAAAGAAAAAGTTTTTCATTATTACATTTCGCTGTCATTTGGGCGCAGCAAAAGTTTTGCTCTGCCCCTGGGAGTTGACTGCTGGGCTAAGGGAACTGAGTTCTGGGTGCTATGTGTAACTTGAGTGCAGCGCGTAAATGAGCTACGCTTAGAGTTTCTTTAGCTTTCATCTGATAGATTTTTATGCCTGCCCATTGCGTAGTTGACGTAATTTTCTCGGCTGTCTTTCCGCCAGTCAACTCGCATCCTTGTACATTAATCTATTGGCTGCTGCTTCAACGTGCTTCATCCTGCCCGTTTGCAATGTCGCCTGCTGGTTGCACGCAAATGAGGGTACGGTCAAATCACTCACTGTCACCTAAAGTCCCAAGAAGAGAAGAGACCGTGTCCTTTAATTTTTCCGTTTTTAGCCTCAGCAAATTCTTTAGCTTGACGTTTGCCCGGCTTCTTTGTCCCTTCTCCTTTGTCTAGTGTCCGTTGTCCGTTGGCCAGCCTTGGACTCAGTCTCAACTTTAGTCTCATCTTCGACTTGTACTTTTCTATGTATTTTCTAGCCTGGTCTGCAGCATGTCAACGCGTCTTAAGATAAGCATTGAAAACTTTCCACCAAAAAACGGGTTGTGCTGACGTTTAGCTTTCGCATGTTTGTACTCTTATAGTATTCTCAGCCCAATGCTTTAATACGTTTCACAGACTAAGAAGCTGTTAGCCTAAGACATGACAAATTCGAAAATAGACATTCTTCAACCAGATTCTTGTCGAAAACTTCAGTTCATTTCGTATGCATTTTGCTTTGTGCGTATAATATTGGTGAGTGCAAAGAATTCAAATTAAATGGGATGCCGGGTTTTGTTAACTTGTCTGACAATTGCCATCAATTGCTTTTTGGTCTGCCCTAAATATCATTTACCCTCCCTTTCTCATCTATAATTGTCAATTATATTTAAATTTATATTCGTGAGAGAGAGAGAGAGACTTAAGGTTAAGGGGTCACAGCTCAAGCAGTGAAAATATGTTATAAAGAACAAATGTAAACTCACCGAAACTATTTCAAATGTTAAATGCTATTTTCTATTTTTTTACTTAAACCAGATCTTTGCAAATAATATTTTGGAGTATTGAAATACCGATTTTTGTCAAAGAAAACAAATTTAAAGGGTAAATATAGCAAAATTTCATTCATCTACTTCGAAAATTGTACACAGTCATACATACTTACTCTAAACGTATTTGTTCTATCCACACAACTCACATACCCATTCATATATTTTATGTTTTGTTTACATTGTCGGCATGCACGTCAATACCAAGATAGGTGACGTCATACGCACTTACAATGTATCCCTGTGACTCCTATAAAAAATTGCACACATTTAAGAGAGTGAGAAGCTTAGATTTGAACTGTTATACTCGTTCAGGATGTTACAAAAGAGCACTTCAAGCACAACAACTACTAATTTGAAGTTGTCATGAGAGACGCAAGAGGGTTGCAGCCAGGTTTTAATTAAGGAAGGAACTCGTAATTTGGATGCTCATTTCGAACATTTTGCGGTGAGTTGAAATTTCCGTGAAATATGTAAACGAAAGAGAATGAATGCGAATATGCAACACGAGGCGTTGAGGTATTAACGAGTCGCTAGAAAAATTCATCGGCTATGGTAAGCTTCTGTAAGGACATTCGTCGATTGCCTCGTCTCGTTTTTTGTCGTCATCAGGCGGCAACAAAAGTTGGCACCAAACAGAAACGAGTCAACGTTCGAATACGTCGGGTCGGGTCATTGCGCTCAGTGTTGCACATAGTCGGTCAGCCAACACACAAACGAACAAACACGCAATCAACTAAACAACCAACACCAACAAATACAGCACAAACATTTTGTGACTAACGTGTGAGTAAAAGGTTGCATACCAGCAGGCGCCAAATATAACAAAACATCTCTATATAGAGACTGCCATTTTACTATCAGTGCGTGTATTTTATTTAAAGTTGCCAGTTGTTTTGATGTTATTTATTTTCAGGATACTCACTTACTCAAATGTGATATATTAGGCAATGTTTATTTAGCTAGTTTTGTTAAGAAGCTTTCGAAAACCGGCTAAAACTCGCCTTCTTCAAGTTTTGTGTACTGTTCAATGTTTCACTATTTTGCCGGCTTTTCATTCTGTATTTCTCTCTGCTTTTCTCTTAGCGGTACTTCGCCTGCGCCGCTCATGAGAAATATACTAAAGGAGCTCTGAATTTATAAAACCATGAAGCAAAGTTCAACTGCCGGTTGTAGTACGTGTGGACCCATTTCACCTACTCAGCCATTTTAAGAAAGCTAGTGAACTGTCTTCTTACATTGCTTTCATATCATTAAAATTCCATTTGTCGAGACGAGACTTGTACATCTTTTGGTTATCATAATCGCTTTCACTCTCTCTTCTTTTCAACATCGCTTTATATCTTTCTCTATTACGCGATTATAGTGAGTGAGAAAGTTGAAAAAAAAAATTTTATCCAGCGAACTAAAGTACAAAATAATGACCGACAGACTGCCTGTCACATGGTTGACTGCCTGTTTTGGGCTATTGACAGGATTGCCAGGCTACATGGGTTTTCTGAAGCTATCTAACAAATGCTTTTAATTGCAACATTTCCCGCAAAAAAATTCTTGTGTCGACCAATGAGGTATTTTTCAATTCTGTATAAATAAAGTTATAGCATGTGACCCCAACATTGACATACTTCCTTGTGTTAACCTATAAGCTCAGATAATAGAGAGATAATAAATAAGAAATACCTAGAAACAAGAGGAACAATACACACTTATATATTGTAATTTGACTGCAATTTACGGTATATTATTGACATTTATACGAATAATAAGAAGTTTTTTTTGTTTGAATATATTTCGCATAACACAATTGCATTAAGTGTTTGTGTATAAAGTGACAATACTTGTTGACACCTATAAAGTTTGTGTCTAAGTTCATCTGGTTATCAGCAGACATCACAGCCAGTAAGTTAAATCATAATTGTGATCTTTAAAAGCTAAAGTGTCAACGGCTGATAATAAATACTATCGAAACAGGGAACCATAGACAATGTAACACTCTTAATGGCAACGTAGCACCAGATGCCCATTATACAACCTGTTAGGTAAAAAAACCCCGCTTCTAAATTTATATTTGACTGTATTATATAGAATTTGATTTATCTAAAATAAAAACTGATTAAAGCCAGTTCGTGGATTGGCTTATCTATTTTCCAAATCCTAACACATATACTTTGATTATACCCCTATGGTTGTTGCATTTTTTCTCTTACCATTTTTCCACAATTAGTACTCTTATATATGACATCAGTAATGCGCTTTCTAACACTACGGGTATCAACAGGAACTAAACAGTAACAGAAATAGCAACAGCAACAGCTAGACAAAAACAAAAATAATGGTGTGAGTACATTTCGTACCTCGATATTGCAACTGCAATAAATTAATGGCCATTAACAAAAGTGCAAAAGGATTTAAATTATGCGTTAATATCAGTAGAGTGTTTTCACATAGTTCATGTGGGGTGAGAAGGAAATGTGTTTCATGCTTCAATTGGGACAAAGGCTTTATAACAAAAACACAAATTAATTAAATTAAACCTTTATGTGTGCAAATTTTTGCCTGTAGTAAGTTATTAAGTTCAAGCCTGCGCCAAGCAAAAATTCAATTAATTTCATAAGAATATTCTTTTATTTTGCCGTGTGTTAAAGCTGATGTCGCTACACTAATCTGTATGAAGTCAAATAATAATATTTTTAAATTGATTGAATACTTTGACAAAAATATTACCAGTTGTTTGGTAATATAATATTTAATTGCTTCCGCAAAATAACGGTTATTTAATAATTGCATTTAGACATAAATAACAACAGAATTGAGTGACAACGACTTTTGTACGTTTGTGCTTATTGGAAAATAATTAAAATTGTTTAATTTAAAATTAATTTTACAAGCATGCCATAGGCATGCTCTTGCTAAGGGCAAACTGGGTCCTCTTCACAGGAACATACATAAACACACATATATGCATTAAAATTAAACAAATATTTTTATATTTAAAAAAGCACCCAAAGGGAACATGGGAATAAATATGCAAATTTGCTTTGTTTATTTTAAATGCCGCAACATAGTCACCTCCTCTGTCTTTCCCATTTTTTTTTTAACATTTACAAAAATATATACACATTCATACTTGTATTTATACTTATAAATATATCGAATCAGGACAAGCGATAAGCAGTTTGTGCTATCTGCGTTTGATACTTTAATCACGAATACACTGTTATAACTTTTGGGGCATGGCAGAGTGTAAAGTGCGAATTGCCCACAAATCCGCCTTTGGTATATGAAAATTGGACACATGTAAATTAATTAATGTATGTACGTTCATATTTACTATTTAAATGGTTAATGCATGCTCTGACATATTTTAATAGGTTTTTACGAGAAATAATAAATAAATAAAGCTTTTTATGTTTATACTACAAATACCAGCGGAAAAACTATTGACAGCCATAACAAATTGTTTGCGTTTAATTAAACTGTTAATTAATTTGCTTTCCTTAAAGCTTTAAGTCTCCATCCGATGCATCTTGATGGGCTAGATATATAGATTTACTGAATAGAACTTTTTAAACTAGTTACATAAAAGGATTTAATTTCCTCGAAAAAATACTAGTCAATTTGAAACGAAAAAAAGTTATTGTTTATAACATTTCAATAAGGATAAGTAAACTTTTAAATAAAAAGTGTTTTTAAGTCAAAGATTATATATATACACATATATATATATATATATATATGGTAATATATAAGTAAAACACATTCAATACGAAATGCTTGAAGACCAACTAACATATCATCAACGTGTCTAATTTTAGAGGTCCTTACAATATACCCGAATATAGGCACAATGAAGACCTGCTCAACTACTAGCAATGAATATTAACATATATTTGTATCCTATATATTAAATAAAATGGGTATATTGATAATTGCAAATTTGTTCAAAGGCTAACCTTTATGTGTATTATTTGTATTGTTCGATAAATTTGTGTTATCAGTATTTTTATACTTGTTTAAAGCACAAAAGATCTACATTCAGTTGGACGAAAACCTCTCTCAATCCCTCTTACACTAAATTATTGCGCTTATGTTTATAGAGATAATGATTAGTGTGATGTGCATAGTAATCATGGTTGTCTCATATTCCACGATTAGTTTCCAATTCTTATGCGCTTTGTTGCTGTTGTTTTTCTGTCTGCTTTCTTATATATTTTCTGTTGCTTCCTCAAGTTGATTGCACCTCTCCACCAGTTTCTTTCACTATCCACCTTCTGCTTGAATGTCTTATGTTTTCATCTATTCCGCTTTTGGCATTTGCTTTGTTTTACGGTTCAAAAATATTACCACGTAAATTATTAATAAATTGAATGGCATGGCCGTAACGTTCCCCGGTCTCTCTCTGACAATCTCCACATGCATAGACTATAGGGCAGCCCAAGTTTCCGTCGATTTGTCTGTTACTTAACATGCATAAACTGTTTCCATGAATATATCAAAATATTTTCGCTTTGCCTACACAACCTGCCCTAAAGCAACACAATCTTTTAACAAAGAGATACCCTGTATCGTTTGATTGATTATTGCAAATTATTCTCAGATTCATATTATTATTATTTCAGTTTAATTTGTACTCTTGAATTGTACAATCTTAAGATAATCCATAATAAATATATGAAATAGTCCCAAATTCTTACGAACGTATCAACTCTGAAATAATTTCTTAATTGCCTTTGGAACAGTTAAGCAACCTTACATGCACAAAAACACAGAGTGTACATAAACCAAAAGAAAATGGAGTTACTTCGCTTGGGCGCATGGCTTACGCTGAGAAGTGTCGCCGTTGTCTGCTTGACGATTCCAGTAACGAGCGTATTTAGTGTGTGTGCGTTTTGTTTTTTTCAGCAATTTGCTATGTTATTCTATGCACTTTATGATTTCCTTAATGGTTGAGCCGTCACTTAAGCATAGTCAAAGCTTAAATAGAACAGACCTAAAAAGAGCTATGGTATATTTAAATATAAATCTGTGAGATACGCACTTTTAACATTATTATTAATGGCTGCTAGTGTGCGACTACGTATAATCTTCGTCCCAGTATGGTACTATTATTCTACATTTGGATAGGAATATTTTGCATTCAAGTCCGAATGCATTCCAAGTGAACTTAAATGAGCCCTATATTATACTTGTATATATTTAATATTTATCTGGAACCCACCTCGCATAAAAAGTTACTGATAGTCGAGTGCACAACATGGATAATGGGCAAATCAGCATGCCAATATTTGCTCCTTACATGGCCCATGGTCTGGTGCTCTTTGGTGTGGCATAATTTAAGCCATTTACGGATTTGTGCGACTTCCGCCATGACGGGTAATTGGGGTACACTTTATGAGGTGGGGTGGAGAGACACAAAGCAACAAGATGTCAAATTGTCAACGCACCTTAGCTTGCCCTTATCTCTGAGCATGTAGACGAAGATCCTAGTTTATTTGCAATTATACCAACTGCCAACTGTCTCTATAACATATTTGTCATATCTTGGGTTGAGAGTCGAAGGTATTGAAATTGTGTTTGTATGTGTATTTCTTTATGAGCCGTAGGCGTGACTTCGATGGCGTTATATATTATACCTTATATACTTCTTAATTATTAGCATTTGGTCCATCTAATTATTTGGTTTGGTAATTATTTCAACTACTGGTATTCTATTAATAACGTTGCGTACAATTCAGCTAAACTTCACTTCTTTATATTTACATAAAAGTCTCATTAAAAATTAATCTAAAAATTATTGTATTAAAACACAATAAATATTTTAGTTGTAGAATAGGTTAAAAGTTATTACGTTTAGTATTAACAACCCGTTTTACCAACATTAAAATTATTTATGTATGGCTTATTTTGCTTAAAAAATTAACTAATTGTTATTGTTGTAGCACACACAGAAATATCTCATTAACAGAGAGCGGTAACAGCAATAACATTAATGTTGACTGCAAAGTATTAACTTTTATCAGTTTCACCACTTAGATTTTATTTATGTTATTTTCGCCAGAATTTAAATTCGCCGATATGGTGAGCTCACGTGCCGCCACAAGCGCGGCGAAAAAGAGTAATTTACTCTCTCAGCGCACTGTTAGCGCACAGTGTTGCTCTCCGTTTTTAACATACGGCTGTTAAACGTCGATTAACTTACACTTGTGACTCTCAGAGAGTAACAGCAGCAACAGTCTTGTTTTTACCGGTTACGTTAACGGTTCAGCGTGCGTCGGTGTCGCAGTCGCAGTTATCAAAAACAATAGCAGCCGCAGCCGCAGCACTACCTACAGCGTCTTTTCTTCCTGTAGAGCAAGCATCAAGTAGCAGAAGCCGAATTGCATTCATGCCGTTGCATGCTTTAATCAGAAAGTCGATAATTTGCTAGTGTTTGTGTATGTGTTGTATTTTTGTTGTTAACGGTACTTATATGCTGATCTGCTTAGATTGTTTGTATGTATGTATGTGTAGTCGTGTAAACAAAAGTTCTGATAAGAAAACAGTGGACGACACCATGTTTTGATAAAGCATACAACAACAAAAACAGCAGAAAAGAACAGCAAGTTAAATTGTTGTGAGTAAACAGCCACAAACGCAACTAAATCGAGTATAGCACCTGTAAAACGCAAACAAAAAAGTGAAAACGCTTGCAGTGTAAATAGAAAATTACATGAATTAGTTATAACAAATTTGATGACATGTTTGCAATAAAATTGTATAATTTACGTAAATATTAATTGTGAAGTTAATGCAAACATAGGTGAATCGGTGTTTGATCGTTTAGTAGTGGAAGCACTTTGTTTCGTTTGTTTGTTGTTGTTTATCGGTATTCGCTATGTCAAGTATTCGTCTTCTTGACATGTGGCTTTGTCAGTGTATGTGTCTGTGTGTGTAAACAAGTTTTGCGCAAAGTGCGTCAGCATACCAACTGCTGCACCAGCAGAAGCAGCGGCAGTGACAACAAACACAAGAGGTATGCAAAAGAAAAGCTTAACGAAAGGTCGTATCTCAAAGGGCTATTAGTTTCACAATCCTTGCACCTCAGCACCATAGATTCAGATATGACTCAATATGTAAAACGCGAAAATCATGATGACAATATTCCATCCCACCCACCCGCACCATACATCTTACGATTGCACACTGAGTTTAATCATTATCATACAACCATAACTAACTTTTGTTCGTTGTTGTTATTATATTACTTAAAAAACATTTTGCGATTTACATGCATTGCTCAAATGTGGAAGTTCTCGGATATTAAATCACGTAGCTAAACTCAGAAATAAATATAATGTGGTTGATTCATTCATCCAGCAGGTTTATTTTTTTGATTTTTGTGCGGTTGTCGTAGCGCTATATAAATATTAATAACTATACATACTATACAATACTTAACTATACTATATGTATACAGGAATGTTGTAGTATATGTTTGTCCGTATATGTAGTTATGAATATAAGTATACAAATACGAATGTACATATAAATACAGAACTTAAGTAGAATATCTGGAAAAAAAGAGGTGCATTTGTTTTATGATTAAATCGAACGTTGCTTGTGTTGGGCTCAACTTTCAGGCGGTGTCTTTTTACATTCAATCGAAAGTAAATATCATATAAAGTCACAGGTTCCTGGTACTACATACAACGATACGTAAAACAAAATATGGAATACGAAACACTGACACCAATATAACTAGCACAGCTCCCCTTGCAATTTACCAATGTTTACAAAACTACTTAGTCACTTTGTCAATTGTATACAATAGAGAACTATCCCAATAGGCAACTATTCACCCATGTTGTTCTGTATGCAACTAATGCCCGCTTAATGGTTTTGGAAACATCTAACTAATAGCAACAACAATAAAGACAACAAGCAGAAATATAACAACAACATTTTAGCGTCCCAATTGAAGAACACACCACATGTTCGACTCTGTCTGGTCTTGAGAAAATTTTCCTAAAAATAAGTAACTTAGAGGCGACTCTAGCGTTGCCGTCAGAATTAACGCGTGGTCTTTATTAATATTTATTTGCCTCTACCGAAAATAAAAATGAAGCCCATAAATAACGTTTTGTTTATAAACATAGGGAATATATATATAATTATATATATATATATATATATATATATATATATATATATATATATATAAATATATATAATTAGATATTATATATATATATATAAAATAGGGATGTTTGTTGATTTGATCTTGTAGGCCCTCTGGATCCATGCTGGATAAACCCTTATAATCACTTTTTATATTATGCGGAATTCGTTATCATTTAAATGTTGTTTAATATATTAATGTTATTGAAATTGCTTTCAAAAATTTCTTCCAAGGGTTTCTTTTTTTAAAAAAAATGCGACAAATACACATAGTATCAGTTGAACCCGTATAAAGTTTTTGAGCTCTTTTGGTGATAAGTGGATTGTTAAAGATTTAGATAAAATATTTTAGAAAGTGATTAGAACCATTGTCTGAATTCTTTTTAAATTGTGGAGAGTAATGGAGAAACTAAAATATTTTTTGTCTTTATCCTTAATTATGTACTGTACGCTAGTGTATTAAAGAACTTTGAATGCCATTCTAGCAGAAGAAACAGTTGGTAAATTTACAATTAATACGAGTTGCACGCAACTTTATGACGATAACAGTTTTGTGTTGATTGGTAGGGTGGTATCTGGGCATTTCTATGTATACCCATATAAAATTTGTTAGAGAAAAAGCCCACTCGAAATGAAATACAAACAAACAACAGGCAGACAGTCAGCAATAGCAAGACCAAGACCAACAACCAAACGGTCTATAAAAATAGACAGCAATGAAAATTTGCTTCCATTCGTTATATTTTAAAGCAATTCACGTGTGAAATGAACAAAGTGTTGATATGTATGTTGTATGCAGTGTAGACGAAGAGAAAGGAGTACAGGCAGTAGCCGGAGGGTCGAAATGGGCAAAGCAGGAAATATTACGCAGTGTGGCAACAATGTGATAAAGTTGCGTAGGAGAGAATGGCAGCCACAATATGGAATGCATAGCGAATCAAAAGAAACCATGGGTGAAGGGAGCAAGGGAAAGAATGACATACCCATACTATAGAAATCAAGTTCAGGGAACGAATTTCATATATGTCTCTGTGTTGTTCTTATTGTTATGTCCCGTTCTCAATTCAAAAAAGAGGTCTGTTTAGTAAAAGAAAAAGATGCAGGCAACAGCAAATCCGTTGACTGTTGATGACATCGCCGTTGTTGCCGTTCCTGTCAAGGCTTGGTATGGTCTGGTTTGGACAGCCTGGCATCCCATTAAGATCATATCTATTAATGCGACAATGCTTTAGATGTGAAAATTTCCTGGCAGATTATAGATAATGCTTTAGGATATTATCAAACTGGTCTTAACTCTGAGTTTTGCAATAGTATTCCGCTACGTGTATCATATAATATTCAATATTTCACGTTTAAATAAATGTATATTAAACTTTTTTAACAAGCGGAAGAGCACAGGCTACTACATGTAATAGTAAAATTGAAATCAGTCTCAGTCAAAACAAGTAAAGTCTTTAAAATTGGTATTGAAAAAAGGCTTCGGGCTTGTAAAGAGCCAAAGGAAGGGCGGTAGTAGTAGCAAAAGCACCAAAGAAGAAAAATAAATTAAAATGCACGTAGGCCGCACGCGGACGTGAGCGTACTTCCGTCCCTCCGCGCGCTGTTTCTGCGTGTTAAGTTGTTGATTGAAGGGTATTTGAGTAAAGCATCGTTACAGTGCGCGCTTATTTGAGACTGTTGTGAGACAGTTGTCTGTGTGTCTGTGTTTGTGCCTATGTATGCATTAAGTCTTCTCTTGCATGAGTATTGAAAAAAGTTCGTCTTCATGCTCAAACCAAACCATGTGGGCTTCAGTTTAAAGCGGGGGCAGCATTTGAAAAATTACTGTGTCGTTTTGCTTTTTTTGTTTCTATTTTATTTTTAATGTATCGCTTAGTGTTTGCAATGAGACTTCCGGAAAGGTAATAAGCAGCTGCACCTTACAAAATTTTAGAATGGATACAAAAATGAGTTAACAGTTAATTAATACAACTGGCTGCATTTTAAATATTAGTGCAAACATTTCACTATATTTGAAATATATTTGTCGGGCGTCAAAGCATAGATAAATTAAATAAACCAAACTTATTAGTAGCTTTTTGTCTTTTTACTTTATTGTTTAAAGAAATATACTATGTTCGCATTCCCCAATGACTTTTTTTAAGGTACAAAATACTTTACTCAATTCAAAAGGGTCAAAATAAAAGCCAAAGATCAGACCAAGACCCAAGTGATGTTGTATGCCATGTGCTGCAGTTCAAAATAAAACCAGAAAAAATTCAACAGCGACAAAAATAACAACAACAACACAAAACTGTACCAAATTCAACTCAAAAGCGCAGAGCGGATGGTTGTTTTAACTGCGGGTTGGTTATTTTTCAGTTAACACGAGAAAAACAGAAAAACGTTGTAAAAGAGCCAACGAAAACAGGTAGTAAAAATCGACAACGAAGTGAGCCCCGTGTGTTGTAGTATTTTGTTGCTTAGCAGGGTAGGGACAAAACAAAGCGCTTAGAAATTAATGAAAAATACAACACACCAAATGGCCCGGACTCGAACTCGAAACGAAAACCAAGCCATACCTAAAACCGAAACAACTCAACTCGACTCGACTCAATCCAGGCTAATACACTAGGAGATAGCTGTCAGGGTTAGGGCCTACAAGCAGTGCTCTGTTCGGAGCTAAAAATTTGAGCAGCAGCACAACAGCTCTAACACAACTGAAATGTTTTGTAAAGAACCTTAAGTCTCCGTATGTATGTATGCATTTATATGTGTGAAGCAGTCAACGAGGTTACTGACCCGAAATTTAGTTTCAGTAGTGAAAACTGTTGAGCATGGCTTAAAAGTTGAATCTAATATATAAGGAATTTTGGTTTGCTGTCTTTGATAATTCAGGAGAAAATGTACTATTAATTTTGTTATTTTTATTCACTTTGTTTATATGGGACACTATTTGATGAGTATGCAAAATGTGCTGAAAGTGGAACATACTTGGCTAAACAATTTGGACTGGCCTCAATAACATACAATACATACGACACTTTGTCCACTCTCTCACTTTTTAATTTTTCTATGCCTTAAGCTTATTTTATATTTGTTGTAAATAATATGAACAAAAATTAATTATTGTTATATTTTTTATTACAGCTTAAATCAAGCACGTCAACGCAACAAGCACAACTGAAATGTGCAATTGAAAAAAAAAGTAGAGTATATATTATATATAATAATATACAAGTAAAATATACAAAAAAGTGCAAAAAGTAATAAAATTCAAATGGAAAGCCAAATTATAATATCAAATATATTTAGCAATAACAAGTGTAAATGAATATAATTATTAGGGGTATCTCTACCTGTATTCGCGTGTGTTACAATGCGGTTAAGTGTTGAAAAAATTGATGTTTAAACCAAATCAAATTTTAATGTTAAAATATTTAGATGGAAATTGTAAAAGTATATTTATATATATAAACATATATGTACATATATGTATATAAGTAAATATATAAGCCTGTATTGAGTGTAAGTCAGAAATACAGATAACAATTAGTCGTTGTTTGCCATTAAGAAAAGTGACTACGAACAATACCAAAAAAATATCTTGCAAAAAAAAATAAACAAACCGGCATCACCAATTCAAATTCCTTTACCGATTTCCTCAAAAGTAACAGGACGGCCTCACCACGGAGTCTTTACAGTATTTTCCTACTGAGGACGAAGATCTCGAGATGGATATACTACCGAGTGGGAATATATTCAATGAACTGGAACGTATATGTACAACTGGATATTATTCTTCGCAGCCATCGATTGAGGATCAATGGCAACAGGTATGTAAGTTCTAAAAATTATAAATCAGCTATATTATGTTTAGCATATATTATATTATATTGATTAATATAATATTTAGTGCATATATTAAAGCTGCTGATATAAGATGATCTTTCAATCAGAAATTGGTTAAATATTTTTTAATGTATTATATTTTTACTGTTTAATCGATTGTGTGTTAAATAAAATTTGGATTAAGCAATTATATTTTATCAATTTTACGATAATAAGTTGAATTTTAAGCAAATAGCAGCTACAATAACGTTATAGATTGCATTAAGAGTATGAAGTATACACATTTTATAAGAAATAAACGAACTTTACGCCTACGTAATAACATATCGACAATAATTATATATATAACAGATATATATATATATATATATACATATATATATATACATATGTATTTACTACATATATGTATAATTTAATGTGTGTACAATATAAATGTATATAAAATATTTCGTTATAAGTATATTTATACAATTTGCAAAAAAGAAAAAAATAGATTTGGCCATAAATTAGCAGTCGCAACTGATGCCGACGCAGCCACCGCTGTTGGTTATCATCTGTGTAAATATGTTTAAATGTATGTATAAGTATGTATTATTATATTATTCGCAAAAAGCATTTTGGCAAACATGATGCGGACATGCACACACACACATATATATATATATATGTGTATATAAATGTGTATGAAGGTATATATATATAAATATATATATATATATACATAAAATGCTGTTTATATATGAAATTTTATTCGCTTTTATTTTCTTCTACTCAAGTGATAAAGACCAAGCAATGTTGATTTGGCTTATCACCGAAACCAGCTGATTTCGCGGCTAGCAGTGGTATTTGTACAGTATCGGTGATTCTCTTTGTTATTGTATTTGGTTTAGTTTTTGTTTTGCCATTAAAATGTTTTTTTTTCTCTCAATTATAAGACAAAAAATGTTAAGGCTGCCTTATCAGCAGTTGCGAATAATACGATAGCTTAATTATTTTCGAGTTTTGTCAAACTTTGTTCGTAATTTATTAGCGTTGCTATATTTACAAATAAACTTAAGAGTAAGCAAGTAAGTTCCAGAAGTAATCTAGCCCTGGTAGTATTTCTCAGTTAGAGGGTAAGCTATTAAGGTCTTTTCACACCATAGGTGTGTTTAGACAATTTGTTTATTTATACTATGTCCTATATACGTACGTAACATTATGGTGCGCCTGTTAAATCATTTTATTATACAAATATGTTTTCTGTTTATTTATTTTAATTATTTGCATATGGCTGATTGAAATCTCAAGTATTTTTAAACAATTCAGATCGTGAAAATGGAAAGTTTTTGTTGAACGAATTATTAATACTTTTGCTTTGCATAATAATCTATCTAAAACTACTTCAAATAATATAAAGTTATAATTTCAAAAAGAATTCTAATTTCGATATATGTAAAATATATATATATATATATATATGATCCCACTTACGACAACATTGCAAGTCAAAATATACTGGTACACTTTAATTAATTTATTATAACCGCATGGAAACATATGTTGAGCAGAAATTAAACTAAATAAAATACATAAGAAACAAACTAATCTTATCAAAGAACATTTTTGTTTTTTATGGATTTAAAACTCAGCAGTTATGCAATTTTTAATTCTGCAATGGTAAAGCATACTCGTACGGCACTTAAATTTGCTTTGCCTGAGGCTTCGATTTCATCTTATTCATCCCAAGTTGAAAAGTTTTTGTTCCTCCTGAGACCTTAAGATATCTGCATTAGTTTTGTATTTTCTTAACCATGTCGTTGACTACTTTTTATTATTTCTTGGAGTGGACTGGATAAGGTTTTAATAAATATTTCTCTGCTAATTTCAATTTATGGTTAGGGTTATGCTTTAAGTTATTGAGCTTTTGTGCTGTTTGGCTATAAAGTTTAAATTGCAACATTATTGACTAAAACTTTCGCGACATGCCAGGTAGGCAACTTTTTCTTGGATACGGATTATGTTTAGAACGGATGTTATAAAGGCTAACGGAAAAAAACAAGTAAGAAAGATGTAGTCGAGTGTACCCGAATATGATAACCTCTTTGCCGACATACGCAGATAAACGCACATATAAACAGTTCTACACGCACTGTAAGCTGTTGTGTGCGTCTTTTAGCCCCCCGCGCTCCTTAATTTGATACTAAATGTTGTACAACTTTCGTGTTTTTTATTCAATCTTCACGAAAATCACAACATACATAATGAATGGTCTATTTATTATGCGTGTAAAAAAGAAGAAATTTGATCGGTTAAATATTATGACAAATAATCGTGTTTTTCGTACGGCGGGGGTCAACTGAGAAAACTCGAAATAAACATAAGCACGTTTACAGTACGAAAATAAGAAATCTACATTTCCAGAGCTCTAGCTCTTATAATCTCTGAGAAAGAGGCGTTAATAGAGATGGACAGACAAACGGAAATGGCTATATCGGCTAGTCGTCCTGATCAAGAATATGATACTTTATACGGTCTCAGATGATTACTTTTACCTGTTACATACTTTTCGATTTTGCACATTCCCATTAGTTCCTTTTTTCATTTCTTCAAAAGGCAAAAGAGCTAAAAAAAAATATTTTTGAATTAACTAATGTAACAAGGGCTCGCTGTGTAATTAATATATACGACGGATGTTTTGCTTATTTCCGTTGAATTGCGGGTGCTTCCGTTTTGTCTGTATGCTGTGTTGTTGCTTCTTTTTTGTTGTTGTATGGTCTACACTCCTTCTTCTATTTGTGTTCTATTTATAGTGTAATTTGGATTCATTCATTTGACCTAGACACTTGAGTGCATTTAAACGCAAAAGCCTATTGTTTTTATTGTAACCAAACGTAAACAATAAACACTTATACATATGTACATATGTTTTAGTTTAAAAAAATCTATGTAACTTTTGTATAAACAAATTTAAATACATACATTAAACTCATTTCATAATAATCACTAACACAGCCGACTAATGTTAGGTTACACTTATGTTGAATAGATATATATATATACATATAATATATTCTGTCTGAGCTCTTTACCTTTTTTAATTAGCCTAGCAGTGGGCTTTAATCATTTTCGAATTATTTAATAAAAACGATGGTGAAATTTATTGACTATTTAAGTTTAATGTGCACATGTACTCAAACACAAAATTTATTTTATTGATTCCTCTAGAAATATGTCATGGCCGGCGACATTTTATTTCTCAGTAAGTCAGAAACAGTTAGCTTTTATACGGTTTTTGAAATCGCTTTAGAGATTAGGCTCATATGAAATGCAAGAATAAAACTATGATTTAGATTGTTTTCCATTTTGCTACAGACAAGTAGCGAAATCAGTAGAATATGGATATGGTTCTACAGAAGACTAGCTCGTAACCACCCAAAGTCGCATACACACACACAATATGCAATCAGCAGTTAACATTTAACACACCAAAAGTGAAAGACCCAAAACAGCACGTAGCGATCCCCAAAAAAAAAATCGAAGAAAATAAGAAATGAAATGATAGAAAGAAAGAAACATTTTGGGCATGGAATTGGCAAATTCATGAAGACAGATGCACACACATCCTCAAACCACATTTACACAACGAGGATATATAATAAGCTACGCGGAGCAACAACTACGGCACCCACTTTATTGACTAACACGTCGCCAGCAAACGAATTCCTTGTGGCAGTTGAATAGTCCTTGGGTTCTAGGCGAGCAGAACGTAAAATTTTTTTGAAAAATAGCAAAGGCAGCACAATCCAAGAACAAAAACAACAAAGAAAAGCAATCCCAAATACGTGCAATAGCTGAAAATATGCTCAACGTGGCCCAAACGTGCGAACCTTGCGACTGTGTGCTTTAAATACTTGCCGCCAGACAGCTAAACCCAGCATCTCAAACTCTATCTACAAACAACCCTCACTTTTGTACTGCCTTTGCCACAGCTACTGCTACTGCTACTACCACAACCAATGCGACAAACTAGACCCTCGAGCCATTTTCCAAGCTCACATGCTATCGTATCGCACAAGTAGAAGCTGTCTTCTTTCGGCCCCTTTGGTACTACTTTGACTGGCGTTTTGCCGTTGCTACTCCTATTACCCTCAATCATTTATCATCTTGGCTGCAATTAATCATCAAATGTGCGAGCTCATATACACATTGGCTGCCAGTATGTGTATTACTAAAATTCCTATTTGTGTAGACTCTGGGTTTGTGTGTATATGTGGCGAGTCCTTTATACAAGTAAGTAGTTATTATAGAATGCACACAGCCCTCGCAGCTACTAGTATTGTGAACGTGGTTGCGAGAGAGTCTGTGGATTTATATCCCTGATACGAAATGCTAATATCCGTATGTATCCATATTCGCAGTAAGTTTGGTTTGCATGGTGGGTAGCCCAATAACCAGTTGCTAGCCTGCTACATAGGTCACAATTAACTGTCAAAAGACAACAGAACTAGGCACTAAATCCCTATTCACCATAATGAAACAGTTGGCGATATAATCGCCCTATACAAGAATTGACTCCGGAAAACTCTTTTTATTGGGTTTCTGAAAATTCAACAAATTTCTAATATTTTATAGAAAATTTTCAGAATATAAAACATATTTGTAATGACTTGACTGGGTAACAATTAACAACGTATGACCATGCCACCACTAATGCCAACCAAAATGCACTGCAAAATTTGCGCACAGCTGTTGGGGCGTCACACGTTTCGCACAGAACTTTGCAACCCCTTAAAATGAAACAAGCATCGCAGCCCTTAAGCTAACTATATCTACAATTATGCACTCTTTTAAGTACTTCCGAGTTGCGCCAGACCGTTATGTAAATTGCGCATAATTAAGTTGTACTTGCTGCAATTCTTTTTTGAATCGGCGGCTATGACTATCAGGTTGCTAGGGTCAATTGCAACAAATGCCACCTGCTTTACCTACCCAGTATCACCCGGTATACATTATAGGCAGAAATATATCACACACAGTTTTTTATAAGTATACATGACGGTTAGTTCAAATCCCTTGATTTAAGGAAAGTCTGATAATAATATTTTGCAACTGGAGACAGTAACCAACACATATACACAAGATACGTGATAAAAGTAGAAAAAACTTAGGAACTTGTGATTTTGTGCTTTAAGTTTGATTTATATGTGTTCCTAATTGGGTACACAATTATATACATACTTGCTAGCTGATAAATTTGTATTTATTAGACCTATACATCAAGTTGGTACTGTCCTCTCAGTCCTTTCGAACGGAAGCTGAGGAGATAGAGGTATATCTATAAATATATCTTTGAATAAGTCAGTTTTCGTATCAAGAAAAGCTGCTCCATCAGCAGTCATCATCGTTCTCAGTTTGTACTTCACCCTCTAGCCGAAAGAAGATAATAGCCGTTGATAAAGTCCCCTAGTTATAAGTGGATATGTTCCGTATTAATTACAGTTGTGTTTTTTTGCTTGTTTATTTCTTTAGGAGTTTAATTATTATTTTGTTTCACATTGATATTCTTAATATGTGAAGGTGACCCTGCGATTGCGGTTTGCCTACTTAGAAGCGAGGAGGTTTACTTGTGCATGTATTACTACCCGATGTTTTTGATATGAAACCCGTTCTTTCTGAATGAATAGGTTCATCGCAGTATGCAAATTCTAAGTATTTACGTGTGAAATGTTTCAACCTACCTGTGGTATTAATAGTGAACCAGCTGTGATCTGAAATAAAAAAGCGTTAATACATTAATACATTTTTTTACAGCTTCCAAGCAAGCTTTAATAAAGCAGATGATCACCTAGTCCTTTGGCAGTATTCTTTTAATGCTATATTAAAAGGATATTTTCAAATATTTGCTGTTCTTTTAAGTCGGTATAACTAGGGTCGAGTGAATTGCACCAATTTACAGTGCCACGTGCCGAATTCACAGGCAAATATCTTTGCGGCTCATTTAAGCGAAAGATACACGCAGACCAAAAAAAAAAGAAGACAACAATAATATACAAATAGACAATTTCATTACGGTACAGCCAATTGCACACTTATTGTTTTATTTTTATGTAAATTGTAAATAAATACAAATTGTTTCCCATTTTTTTTAAGCAAACAGTACTTCCGCAAGCGTCTTGCAAAAATGTTTGTACAAAAATATACAAAGCGAAACAAACGTTCAACCCCCTAAAAAAGGAATAGCATAACTGAAAATACTTTTGATATTCGGTTTACTTAACCCTCTTTTAAAATTCTCCAAAAAATAAAAAAAAGAAAATGTTGTATTTTAAATTTCGCACACTTGCCATTTTCGCCTAATTTAAATCATACATACACAATTCAACTCTTATGTATTCATGTACAGAGGCCCAACTTACAAATACATATACTAAATGTACATATCCTATGTATAGAAACACAGAGGCACACAATCATAGATACATATCTGGTACATTATTTATCAAAAAGTAAATGCGTCCTACTTGGAATACTAAAGTGAGGTACGAGTAACGAGCCTTCTAGTCTGAGCTTGTGTGCGGGTGGTCGGGCGCGTGTTTAGACGTTTAGGCGAGAGTATGAGCAATGGCAGGGGTTGTTTTTCATGCTTAGATGTCGCGACTGTAGTGCCCCTGCCCTTCCGAAAGAATTCTATTCGCAAGGGTGGCAGGGAACAAAACAGAGAAAGGAAATTTCTATGAAAAATGTGTGTCAGTTCTGGAATTGGATCGGGGCAGTTTCTTCATTTGAACGGTGTGTTTTGGTGTACACACAAGCTCAATATTAAAGCAGTTGACACTTACGAAATGCAGCCGAGATCTTTAATAAATTAATTTTGGTTTTATGTTCGAATATGGTAATTGTTAGAAAAACTATGCAGCAGAAAAAGATATTTAAAATTTTATATGTGTATTAATTTATAATAATTTATTTAAGAGTACAATAATTAATTAATTAACTTTTTATTATGATTTGTGTAAAATCAAAATTATTTATTCGAAGTTTAATAAGGTTATCAAGGTTTTGTCCTAATATCATTATCTTGAATCAGCAATATATTTATATTATATAATATATTATATATTTATTATTATATTTTATTCAAGCATCATTGTTGAAGCAAATAAAAAAGCTTATGATTAGGATAAGAGCTACTATAGGCAAATAATTATTAAATGTAACGATAAAGAGATTAATATTTGTTTTGATATTTTTTGAATATAACTTTACATGTTATAGTTTTAAAGAAAGGCAGCTGCCGATGCGTAAATTGACTGACACACCCGTTATAATAAATCCGGCTGTACGCATATGGCAGTGGGTGTGCTGACATTTGCTAAGGGTACTGAAAGTGATGGTGATTCTGTTATATGTATAATAATAACATTGGTTTCCATGTATGCAGCATTATTTGTTAATGCTTCGGTTGTTGGTTGATTGTTTATACTTAATGCAAGACCAAGCGATTCCTTATAAATGATATGGGCGTGCCTCGGCCAATGTTATCAGAGAATTAAGAGTCAGACCAAGGGAAACACCAGGATCACTGTGACTATACTTCCTGTGCTGGCTGATATGTGACCACACAATTTTGATAACTGAGTTCCAAAGACGATGACTCCTGTAGCTGAATCAGAGAGGTTGTGATTCAGTTACACATGTGTCATGGCTGTATAGTGTTCTTTATTTTTATATTTATGTTTTTGTTTTTAAGAAAGAAAAAAATATTTTGATATTGAATATAAATATGAAATTAAAGTTGATTTGCTTTTCATCTGCGCCTTTCAAATTTGGTTAAAGTATTAAAAATTATATAGAAGTTGGGAAGTTGAGGAATTGGGAAACTGAAAATAAGTTATTGGGGTTATGGTACTTGTTGTTGGCTTTACCATATGTATGTTAATCACCCGTTCAAACAATATTTTGAGACTCATAAACAACACTCAAAGCGAGTGCGAGAATGTTTGTTTGGCCTGGGAATTCGTTTTCGAGGCAGAAACAGTGGCACCCCTTGATGTTGGTTCCCCACAAATGTATATACAGGGATTGTCTCTCCATCGTGATGACTTTTAAAGATATTTCACACTGTCAGCTGGGCGCAAGGGCGTGCCCTAAAATCAATTTACACACGCCAATGTCTTTGTGTCTATATCTGTTTCCTACAGTTTGTTCTTCTCTTTCATTTGCCCTGCGTCCTCCATGCCTTAATTTCTCAAGTGTAAAACAACTTGAGCCTAAGTGCAACAATTGAGTTGATTTTTTCAAATGCGTACATTTGAACATTTCTAAATTGCATTAAATAAATTGAAAGCGCCCGTACATCAGCAATATCCCTGATTAAACGTAGTGTGTATATGTTAGAGCAATTGAAATTGACACTGTATAAAAGGATATTTTTTAATTGTGGATAATAAAATATGAACGAAACAAATATGCTACATTAGTCTCTGTTTGTTATTAAATAAGTTGTCAATATAATTTAATATTTTATAATTTAAAATAATGTTTTTATTAAAACTACCAACACTCAAGGTAGCTTTATTTAAACAGAGCTTAAATGAAGTAAATCAAAGGCAATTTATAACATTGGCTTTCCAATGGTATTAGGTATTAGACAAAAGTTATATCTTTAAATATTTTTTTGAAGAATACAAAAGAAAATACGACCAACTTCCGCCTTCTATTTATACTGAATTGAAATAAAATAAAATGTACTTTGTATACATTTGTAAAAACTGTTCAAAATTTGAATAATATTAAGTCGAAGATGAAGCTGAAGCTGAGCCCGAGGCTGATACTGAGACTGACGGGCTTTCATTGATAGTGATTGATGGTTGCGAGCGACCGCCCGTGAAGGGCAAAGCCGATACGACAAGCCATTGTAATGGAATGTTGTTGATAAAAAGCTAAACAGCAAACACAACGAAACAATGCACAACACAGAAGAGTCTGAGATATAGTACATGGTTTTGCAGGAGTAAGATAGCTAGTTTCATTTTATTATGGCTTTATCAATGCTAAAAAAATAACTTTAAATAAAATATTAAATATAAATAAGCATTCGATGATAACGCATATATGATAAATAGCTATTCCTTCAAGTTCTCTCTTTTATATATAAGTCGTATTTGAATATCCAAATCAGATAGCCAAAGTTTATACCCCTTTGCCATTTGAAAAAAAAGGGAAAAATTGATTTGTGCAAAATCGAAAAGTATGTAACTGGCAGAAATAATCATTATATATATTCTTGATCAGACCGAGTCGATCTAGCCATGTCTGTCCGACCGTCTGTATGAGCGCCTATTTTTCAGAAAGTAAGCTAAATCAACCAAATTTGGAATCTTTGCTTTCTGTGCGTGTAGAACTGTGTGTATGGATGTGTATGTATGTCTGTGGGCAAAGGGGCTCTCAATGTCGGGTACACCCGACTTTCTTCCTTGATATTTTTCTTTTTGATATCCTGCTATATAGAAATTTGTTTGCTTTTTCTATTTTAATTATATTAAATTGCTAAATTTGGCAAACAGTTAGTAAAATCGGTGATAACAACAAAGCTGTGCAACAAACTTAAATATATTGAAATTATTTGTACAGAATATAAACCAGAATGTTACATTCAACTTATGATAGTTTCTAAAACCAAGAAGTTGGTCATTGCTTGAATTCAAATATTATTAGTTCATCAATATAAATATGTTCACATTTGTCTAAAGAACTTATAAATAAGGCTTTTTAAACGTAATTTAATTCCTGGCAGAGAACTGTTGGAAAATAACTCATGCAGTAGGAGTTGATTCAAGTGCAATGGTACAATCGGACTATAATAAGTTTACAATCAATATGATAAAGTTACCTGTAAGTTCTCAAAGCATTTTTTCAATTGAGAAATACTTTTATAAATTAGATTTTTCATTCGAACTAAACGACCAAATGGACTTTAACAAACACTTCTATCGATGTATCGCAGAGGCAATGTACATCTTAGAGTATTTTATTTACGGAAATTTAATTTCAAATATTTCTTGTTCGCTTCGGCGAAACAACCCATCGATTGTCGAATGTCGACTCAATGCTTCGGTATTGAGTCAATGGCCAATCAACAACTTTGGGGTAAGGTTCCCGGTCTGCTTCTTAGTGACTCGCATTATAAGGTTTCCCTCCTGGTCCGTGCTGCTCTCTCTATACTTTAAACATCAATTGATGTTTATATGATAATGATTAATGACTACGTTCCTTTAATACAGATTGCCTTCTTCAATTTCAATATGTATGTGAGTTTGACTTGTTGTATGTATGTGTGTGAATGTGTGTGTGTGTATGTATTTGTGTTTCTTTGAGAGAGAGTGTGCCTAAATTTTTATTTATACATAAGCTGACGCAGTTGAAGTACAGTTCTTCCTTGGGCATTCACCATTCCACCAACTGACACCTAGTTTCTTGCTTCCACCTACTTTCCGTTTGCTTCCTTTCTCTTATTCACAGTTTTTTTCGAGAACAGTTTAGTCGTGTTTAGCGCAATTTTTCTTATGTACGAAGCCAACTCATTACCAGATATTCATCAATTCCTGGCAAATTGCTGTAGTGTATTCGTACTTGGCACATGGCACATTTTTCTCTTGTTTATTTTTCTTGTAACTTGTTCTTTTGGCCTGGCCTGCTTGTCTGGCTACCATTATTTTGTTTTTAAGGCGGAACTTGTAACTGTAGCTGTAACTAATGATGACAACTTATTTTGCCGATGGTTAGCTGACTAGCCTAAAACGCTAGCCAATACTTTTATTGGTTTTTGTAATTAATGATGTTTCAACAAAACTGAACAGATCAGTCCAACGGGTCCAGTTAAAGGTCAGACATAAGCTACGGAAATGACTTCTGGTGCTGACTGTGGGATTGTTCTACACTTTTAGTTGTTTTGATTTCCTATTTTAGGAATAAAAGTTTATATTTTCATTAATCAAATATTCTTATTAAGTACAAAAATCACAAGACACTTTGCATTTGACTTTAATAAGTTCGTTAGTTGAAAAAAAGTACAAAATATTAATAGACTAATAAAAAAACAGTCAAAACAAAATTACAGGACGAGATAAATAAATTAGTACAGATATTTTAGCAATGTAAATAATAATGTTTTTACTTCATATAAAGCTGAGCTAACTTTAATTCATTGCAATTCAAATATGTAATTTTATTTGCTAAAAATTGCATTCATTTCATTTTCTAGAATTTAAAATAACCATAATGTAGTTAATAAAGTGTTTTACAGAATATGTGCAAAACATATATAACGCCATCGATATTTTCGGCAGTTATTTAAAACGCAATTGTTAAGGTTTTGCCTAGCACTTTATTTATTTTGAATCAATTTTTTTTTTGTTTTTTGTATGACATAGTTATTTTTGCGTGTTGCGTCCTTTTTAATGGGCTTTGACATATAAGATGTTTAAAATACCACGAACACCACGAACATGGAATAATGGTACAGAACCCAAAGGTAAACATTCGTCACTTGAAATACCTTGAACACCAAGTTAGGGAAAAATGCGGAAACAGGTTGACTACTTTGACGTTTTTTGTTATTTGTTTTTAGTAGCCAACACGTTTTTCCTTCTCATCGTAGGCTCATTAAATATCTTAAACGTTTGTAGGACGCGGAAAATTTTTAATGAATCTACGATGACATTTTAACTTTGAACAAAGTTCCCGACCATATCCCACTTCAAGCTGCAAGCCATATGTTGCTGACAGATTTTAATAAAAGTTGGTTGCGGCTCAATTTCCATTTGGATTTATATGGGAATGGTTAAGGTCCTTAGCTTGGGCCAAGTCACTGGTCCGGACTCGACCCAGACTCGGTTGTGCGTGCACCCACTGAGCAACCCTTTTTTGTAAGGGCTTTTCTTATTTCTGGCTTAAATTCGCGACATTCTTGATGTGCTGTGCCTACCAAAAGTAAATTGTCAAATTATTTTCACTGCTTTGCCCAGCGGCTGCAAATTATTTTTTGCGGTTTAGCCAAAAAAAAGGAACCATAAAAATGCCAAATGAAAAAATACTGGATGTCGGCAATGGCACTCAACAAAAGTCAAGGGACAAACATAAAAGAGACCAATAAACGCCCTTTGTAATCGAATACACAAAATGTAATGCGCGCACAGGCAAGAAAAAAAACAAAAAGCAGAAAACAGAACAAAACAAAAGGGCAACTTTGAAGCTGAAACTCGAGTTGGATCAAAATGTATGAAACATTTAGAATATCCTCAGGCTTCTGGCTTCTAGAATTGCATATGCCACTTGACACACAGCAAACAGCAGTCAAGCGAGCTTTATTTTTACTTTTCTTAAGGTTTACATATTTTTTATTATATTAAGGTAGAATACATATAACATAACCCAACACAATAACTAATTAAAAATTTGATTTTCATTTTAGGTAAATTGTCCAAAATCTAGTCATAGCCGTGCATGGTAATCATCTTGTTCGGTAAGATCACGCTATGAATTCCATTATAATAATGGCCAGTTTAAGAATAATAGCAAATGTAAAAAGACATAGTATCATAACCTTATTAGGCCTGTTTAAGTTTTCTTCAATCATTATGAGGACCTTTTTTTAGATTTTTACTTGCAAGTTTATTCGTATTTATTTTCTAATGAGTCAGTTAACGGAACAGTTGCTGTGACACAATTTTATAAAAAAAATAAACAAGCTTTCAAATAGATAAAAATAAAAGTTTACAGCGTAGACAGAAAATATACAAATAATAAAAAAATATATAAAATAAAAATTTGAAAATACAATTTTATTCCCTTCAGTGTTGAAGATCAGTTATTTAAATTGGTGGTCTTAACCGGCTTTTGGCACCGGTTGGAAGCAAAGTAGAGACATAGGGTTTATTTTGTAAGCCATGTTTAAACAGTAGTTAAATGTTGATTTTTCTCACTCGCCAGCACGTTTACTTGCTTAGCCTTTTTCGTGTTTATGTTAAGTGTTTTTTTTTAGTGTCTCTCTCTATAGCTTGGCTGCAGTGTGTTCATCATGTTGTCTTGCTGGAGCCAAGAAAACGTGTCGTTTCAATTTGTGTTTGACTAATGAAAACACATGGTCCTATGAGCCGCGTTTGGCCCAGTACATGTTTGCGTTGAAAGCGTTGCATTTTCACTTACTCAACGCACCGCAAAATGCATCAGCCCAGTGGCAAAACAAAGTACAAAACATTCCAAACACTAATGACTTTATTATAATTTCGTTTGCAGTATCCCCCTTCTCTTCGATTTATAAAGGTTCCCTAAACTTTAAGACAATGGGCCACCAGCCCACAGTAGGTATTTGTTCGCAAAGTTTGAAATAGTCGTTGTCGATGTCTGACCAATTTTATTGCTAAAACTACTTTTATACAAATGAGTATATAGACATTCATTTTCTCTATGCTTTAGCTAAAAGAATTTGCATTAGATGCAAAATAATGACATTTTAAACAACTTATTACATCTTAAAATATATTTTAAATAATTAGGGTTCAATTATTTGTCTTGTTTTAAATTTAAAATTTATATACTGAAGCCTGAATAACTATTTTTGTATGTTTAGCTATTGTTTCTATAACTCGTTTATATATGAGGTTTTAAAAGGTTTCGCGAATCGCGAGTACCTATAGTAAGCTTGTTAAAGCTTTTTAACAGGAGTCAATAGATACGCAAACGATAGTGATACTGAAAAAACTTCATTCATGGCACTTCCACCTCAACAATCCCCCCACCAGCCATTAAGGTCATCAATAAATTCCGTTAAAATGCCATTTACAGTCGAAATTCGTTGAGATAAATTACAATAACACATTTGATTTTTATTTTACAGAGAAATATAAAAAATATTTAATGTATTATTATACCACATACTAAAGCAAAAAAAAATCGTTATACAGAGAAAGTGTGACTGAGGGGGGACTGAGGAATGAAACAACACCCAAGAGACTCACAGTAAAACCACCAACTTCTGACCATAAACTCTGACCACAGCTGTGAGCTGTTGTTCAGTCGAGCTCGCTTGTCAATTGCGGCACATCGATATAATAATAACGAAAAAAGGAAAAAGCTGGCGTTACTTTTTGTTTGCTTGAATTTGTCTGCCATTGGCGCCGACTTTTCGCCCACATCATGATCAGATGTCGACTGTGCCAATGGTTTTCTTGTTGTTGCATCATGCTTAGCAGCAGCATAAGCATCAACATGCAACAATTGTGCCAAAGAAAAATCCTGTTTTCTTGCTGTTGAGTTGATGTAATTGCTATGCGTTGGTGCTGTTTCTGCTGCTTCTGCACGTTTTTCAGCATTTTCTGTTTTTGTTGCTTTAACCACAGCACATTGTAATTAACCCGTTTGTCATGCAAATCATAATGCTTTAGTTTTTACTAAAACATTATTATGAGACTTGCGTATGAAGTCTATAGTCAATTCAGACCTCTTTAAATTGACACCATTTGTAGTTGTAAAGCATAAATGCATCACAGAAAAACGAATAAGGAAAAGGATAATCGCATCCATTAACCAATTTATATAATGACTTATTAAATTTGATTGATTGACACAAATAGGGAATGCGAAAAAAAAATTCAGGAAAACTAGTTTAATTTAAAACAAATTAATAATCAAGTCTAATTATGAAAATTAAATTAAATATTATATCAAAAATTTTTAAAAATAAGTTAAGAACAGCCCAGCACATACCTAAACATTTACTTCGCGAGCATATCAATAATATGCATAGCATAGTAGATTTTCTTAAAAATAAACATGTGAAAATCAACATTATTTTATAAACAATTTTTCTCGCACTACTGCGAATTAATTGCAACAAAATATGTCGAATATCTTTCGCATTGCCAGCCAATTCACTAATAATTCAGAAACGTGTCAGGAATTTGGCATTCAGTATTTGGCAGAGGCATCCCGGCAATTGGCAACGGATTCAAGTGGATGCCTGCGATCCGTGTGCAATCCAAACAAACCTCGCTCGTGCGATCGTGCGAAATTGGAATGCGTCAAGTTAAATTTTACTTTTCATTTGTTGTTTGTTGATTTTCTTTTGTTTTGGCAACAGATTACGTGAGAGTACCCTAAAGCACTCTGAAACGTCCAGATTTCTATTACAGGGGAAATTATAATTTAATCACGTAAAGAATATATTTAAAGTATATATAAGTTATTGATTTTATTTATTAAATATAATTTACATAAACTTTGTTTTTATATTGTTTGCTTTTATTAAATAAAAAATTATCTTATTTACAGAAAGTATTCCCAAAAATAATTTAAAGCCTTACATTATTTTTGTGTTTACTTTTATTTTTTTTGACCATTTCTGTAAAAATATTCCTGAGAGGGTATTTATAGTTCGAGTCCGAAAATAAAAAAATGTATTTTAGCTTATTTTTTGCCTTTTAAATTTGCGTTACTTTTGAATTGAGCACGAGACAGTCATTTTGTTTTCACTCAAATGGCAATGAACTTGAACGTCATTGGTCGCGTGGAATTTGTTGGCGCCTTTCGATTGTCTCCTTCTTCATTGTGTGTCTCTATTTATCTTCCCATTTTGTGTTATTTTTCTCTTGGTCATACGATTAAAGTGCGATTTCATCAATCGTAACAATTATCCAATAAATGTGGGCCAAACAAAAAAGGAACGAGGAGAGTTAAATGGTAACCAGATTTTATTGCGTAATCGGGGTATAAATTCATAAATTTTTATAAAGTTAACTGATAGTAGAAAAGAAAATTAGTAACTAATATACCATCTTGGGATTAACAAAACAGAATATGAAATAAACTTTATAAACCATCTGTACTCATAAAGAAAGGGAGTACTTGCTTAATGAAGTTACCGCTTAATGATGTTTACCATATGTACATTATGAAGTTTCCATTTGCCTCTTACAATATATTTCGAATTTTATTATACGATTTTATCCATATTTAATGGGTATAGGGCATAAAAATCGCATTAATATAAGTAAGGTTCATTTTGCTTTTTCAATATCTGATGTACTTTGCTTCTTAGGATCGTGTGCCTCAAGTTTGTCATCACATTCCTGAACGGCAACGAAAAACCTGTGAGGCAACAACGATTCGCACCTAATAAAGTGACGAAGACATTTTTCGCAAGTTGACAACAACAGGAACAGCAAAAACATAACAACACAACAACACAACAACTCAACAACAACAATGAACAAGACTGGCAAAATGTTTGATAAAAGAGTTGAGTATAGGGGCATGAAAAAGGGGAGCCAGGGTTTGAGTATGGCAGTATGAAGTGTAGCGTAATAAAATGCACACAATTTACGCAATTTACGTAACGTTAAAAAACATAACAGGCAAACAAGGACACTTTATAGAGTGGGGCTGTTAAGGACACGGGAACAGAATAGCAACATCAGAGTAGGGGCACTTAATGGTGCACACACACAATCTCTCATTCGAGAATACGTTGTAGTGATGATGGCAGCAACTAACAGCTCGTGTTGCTGCTGTTGTTCCTTTTTTCTGCTCTCTTTCTGCCTGTTCGTCTCCATGTGCTTTTCCACCGTTCGCTGTTCAAACAGATTTCGACGCGATTTCTGTTTTAACAGCCGCCATTTTGTTGTTGCGTAGACAGTTTTTGGAATTGTAAATGTTGTTGTTGTTATTAGAGAGTTGGTCGTGTTCTTTGTGCAGTGCTGAGAGTTACCGGCTTTTCTCTGTCTTTGCTTTGATTGCTGTAGGTGCTAAAATGTTGCTCTATTTGTTGCCTGTGCCATTCAATTATTTTTTTTTCTTTTTATACGTATTTATCTTTCTTGCATATCTTCAAATTCAATATTCGTCAAGTAACAGGTAGGCACAAAGTAGAAAATATATTAAAGGGTGATTGTGTTTGTTAGCCCCTTGGCCTTTTGAAAAAAGGTAAAAAGGGAGCTAATCGATTTGTGTAAAATTGAAAAATATGTAATAGGTAGAAGTAATAATCTGAGGCCCTAAGAATTATATATATTCTTGATCAGGACGACTGCTAAATCTATTTGGCACTAAAGGGCACGTATGTCTGCGCATGTGGCCAAAGCAGGTGTTTTCATTTGAATCTGCTTTAGAACATATGCAAACAGTTTAAAAATATATTAGGAAAATGACACTTATAGTTTTACATATGAAAAAGCCACTATGAAGGTTTAGAAAAGAATGCTGTTTTCTATCATTACATAAGTCAATTAAACTGTACCACAACTATTGTTTAGGTTTTGGTGAGTGCTATTAATTTGAATTGAGTTCAAGTTTATGTTTAGCAAAGTGTCGGAATTGCCGTAATGCAAGGTCCAATTTTATTCCGGTTGCTTAAGAGGATTCTTTACAAGCCTAACACATTCAAGGAGTTTCATCAATGGTTGGCTGAGTTGTCAAAAATGTTTGTGGGCGTATTTTGTGTGCCTTTTAACTAGAATAAATTGCTGCAAATGATGATTGACATTGAATGCGCTAGTGGAAAAAAAAAAAATTCCGACAAAAAACAGAGAAAGCAATAGGGAGAATCTCTTAAAATGAATACATGAAACAGAGAGACGATTAAAAGCAGTCGACTAAAATGCTTTACGTACAAGTATATTTACAAGCTAAGAGTACAAGTAACCCTGACTGCAACATCATAAAAAGGAGCTGTGACGTGACTCTGCAACACGAACACATGAATATTTTGCGAGTGGGTGCGCGCGTGTTGAGGGTTTGGAATGAGCAAATTACTTGATGTTCTCTGCCTGCTAAAGGAGATATCAGCCCCAGAACATTGGCCATTACCTAATACGCTGCGACAGGCTGCGACATCAATTTTCGGTTGCATTTCAAATGAGGTTGAGCTGAGTTGAGCCAAGCAGAGGAGAACTCGCATGTTTATAAATGTTTAATGTTGTACGCATATCCAGTCATTGGAATTTAATATTTAATGATATCATCTTTGGACTCTCCACTTTTATTATTTCATCCTCTACCACGTATAGCAACGCAGTCCCAAGAAATGTCGTTAAGAAGCACTTTTGCTTTTAATTAATTGATATTAGTTAAGTTTTGTTGACCAACTATAAAAATATTGCGCTGACGGAAAAGCAAAAATAAACAAAAGAAACTAAACGAAGAAGACAACTGGTATATGGCAATAACAAAAGCAAAACAAACCAAACAATATCCAAACATACAAAACAAAATAAGCTAGCAAAGCCAAGACACCGTTGATAAAACAAAGTTTGCACTCAACTCGCCTGATAAGATACGTGGTTTATGCTACATGAAAACCTGGACACTGATAAGCAAAACTCTATTCAATTAAGGTGGAATAAAATTGGTCAATGCCGTTGCGCGGTAACAAAATAAGAAATCAACTAAACTCATACTAGCAATGAGATGGGATAGAAATGTACAGATCTATTAAGTTGATAGGACCTCTTTGTACTAAAATAACGAAAGTACTTAAATTTGTCCTAAAATTTGATACTCCATAAGGTATAATGAATGTATTTCATCTTTCCAGTTGTCGTAATACATCCTTCTTCTTGGTATTATTAGATTTTCATTTTGTTAAATATATTAGAATCATATATCAATATATTGATGCACATTATTTCGGTTATAGTAATTGTAATATTAAAAAAAAGTAAAAAGGAAAGTGATTCTTCTGGCCAACAACGCTGTTGATATTAGGCTTAAGGACGCTGTTCCCCAAACGGTACAAAAGAAGTCATACTTTGATGTCAGTTTTCTTACTAAGTTTCTGTACCCAACGTTTGTTGACAGGTGTTGCTTCGCCTCAAATATGCCAAGATACATTAGGAATGGCATGGCACTTTAACGCATCTCTCTTAGCGGCTCCAACTTGCCATGGCCGCATGCGTGGCTGTCAGTTAGTCAGTCGCTTAGTCACTCACTTACACATTTGATTTCTATTACACTTCACCATATTGCTGGCTCGCTTTTCTCGTTTGTTGTATACTTTCTGTGTGCTGCTGTGTGTGTCAGTGTGTTTTGCTTCGCAATTTCACGCTGACATGATTTTGACACATAAATGACAAAGTGTTTAATATCTAGAACAGAGAAGTGAAGGTAAAGTATGTGGCGTGTGTCAGGAGCATCAGAAAATTATGTCACTCAAAACGTGACAAAGTCTAAGCCCAGCTACCATCTCAAATTTTCTTTTTTGTTTCTATTTCCGTTTTTGTTTACTCTTAAGTAGCGTTCAGCCAACAGAAACTGATTACATTTTAATTTGGGGGCATAAGCTTGAAAGAAATTTTACAAAATTATTACTAGTAAAATAACGTAATTTCTTAGGTACCCACATATTCCATATAATTTGTTTAATAACAAGCCTATAACGCTTCCCACACAAAAAGCCAAGAAACTTAACGGCAACGAAGCAAAACCTTTTGTCCTTTCGTTGATATCATTGTCGTGGTTGGTGTTGCATTGTTATTGCAATCGGTACTGGGTGCTTATATGCCATCATTATCGCCAGTGTACATTGCAGTGTAACTGAATTGTCAGTGATGCTGTACTAGGGTCCTCTTGTCCGTGTTGTAGTGTAATTCTCTATGATGTTTGTCTTATCGCTTTTGCAGCCTCTACCATCTGCCATATTCAACATCTAAGTTCAAACAGCAGTTTTTTATTAGTGCCATCGCAAAACAAAGCTGATAAATTTTACTACCGAATTCAATTGATTAAATATGTAATTAAAATTGCCAACAAATTTTCTCCTCTACTTTCAATAGAATTTGTTTTAAAAATTGTAACAAGCTTCTAGGTTTTAATTATTGGTATCAAATCAACTGTATAGAATATTTATGTTTTAAATTTACTTTTAACTGCTTAAGTAACCTTTAACTATCCGAGTTTTGCTTTATCAAAGTACACCATTTTTAAATACCTTAATGCTATGGTTTTGATATTGGGTTGTGATAATGGAACTGATGTCAATGTTTTATTTTTGGCTCAGTAATTTTGGCTTTAGTCATTGACATTGTTAACACAGAAGAAAATCAATTTAAAAAAAATTTGTAAATAATAACATTATACATTTTAGGTTACTTGGTGATTTATAGATTGAAAGCATATAAAATAATATAGCACATGTACTAAATTTTATAATTTAATCCAAACGTTAAATTTAGACCAACACAACAAAACAAAAAAGACAAATAAGCAATATGTTAGGGAATCAAGTGAAGATTTAGACATATGTCTCCTGCAACAGACAAGGTTGCTAACTGGTATTTGAAATTGGGTGCAATATGTTCTGTTGTACTTTTACCTTTTTGCTTCAGTTAGAAACTGTTCATTTAACGCCCTCTCAGTTGTCATGTCTAGCAGCTTAATAATGCCGAACATGGCAAACGCCTCGCAAAGTAAGCCGAGTGAGCTAAAAATATGGACAAACTATCTGCGAGCGGCCATTGACTGCTGGCCGTTTCTGGCCATTTGGTTTGTGAGTTTTCTGCGGGCTTTGACCATATCGAACTTATGACGTTGCATTATATATTCTACTGCACAGCATTTGACATTCGCCCATTACAGTCAATCCATGCTTGGCACCAGGTATAGAAAATTTTGTCTTACTGCCGTCATCTTCGAGTTCCAAAATATTAAGAGTGTTTCCAGTTGGTCTTTGCACAACTGGTTAAGTGTTACACGTGTGCAGACATTCAGCCATTGCAACCAATCGGATACCCGCTGGGCTTTGTTAAAATTTCCCATATTCACAATTCTGCCATTTTACGATTATGTCGAGTATGTCAGCCTTTTATTTTTGCTTAAAGTCGCAGCGCCTGATTTGTTTCGGTATTGTCATAAAATCTATCCTCTAATGGGTTTGGCTTTTTAATTTCAACCATTTAAAATTTTAGATCTAGTAATATGGTAACATGCTTGTGTTAAGATGATATTAATATCTTTTATAAAATAGTTTCAGTTTATTATTCATTTCTATACATTATCACAAAGTATAACACACACTTTGCGACGTATTTTATGACAGTTATGCAACTCATCTGAGCAATAATATGTTTGATTACATTATTGTCATTTTGATTCCACTACCTTCGTGTGTTTTAACAAGCTTTTAAAACGACATTTTAATTTCTTTTTATAAACTTCAGTGTATTATACATATTATCCTTTTTTCAGTACACTGCTTACCCTTTGCCAGATGCGTGGTACAGTATACACAGATATATTAACATACCAAAAGGTTCGGAATCGCTACGACGATCTACACGCATCGGTTTACAAACTCAAAAATCGTATTTATTATGTTGCATTGACAACTCATGTGTCATCTGTAGCATATTAAGAGCAAACCTTGCGGTACAGTGGTCGCCATTGGCATATTTTTTAATGAAAGTTTTTGTATATTTTAAAGAATTCTTGCAAATTATTTCTATAATTTATCAGATTGACAAAATATTTTTAAAAGTGTTAGAAACTGACAAGAATATTCGGATTTGAACAAAATAAAGTTACCTAAACACAGACAATCTGAAAAAATTTTTTTGCGCTACTGTTTATGTCTTTCGAACTAAAAGGACCAGCACCCACGATAAGACTCGAGTGGGACGCATAACGCTAAGAAGCAAAACGACGCCAACTTAAACTTTTCAGTGTATTTTAAGGCGTATCTGTCTTTTGTTTGGGTCTGTATGTGCGTAGGTGGCCTAAACATTGAGTTGAGGGTTATAACTTCTTCCTGGCAATGGCAGTGATGTTGTTGCTGTTGTTGCTGCTGCTGTCGCTCATTTGTTATGCGACAATGATAAATGTCATGCAAAAGTTTCGGCAGCTGTCAAAAGGCATGTTTTTGGGGCTTTTTATTTTCCTGGCTGTCATCCCAATTTCTTGTGCTTAAGCCCAATCCCTAGTTTCAATTCTCGATGCCAACTACAACGACGACGACTTTTGCTCTTGGGCTCCTTTGCGGCTGCTGCTTTTAATCGCATGTCGACTCCAAAGTTTCGCGTTGACAGAGATACCAAGGGGTATACCAGGAAAACGGGCTGAATAACGACATCAAGATGCACATGTGTATCTGTGAGTGGCTTAAGCTCTAATCCTTTTGCCAGCTACCATCATTATATAAATAATGCCTACTAAGAGAGCGTCTCTTATATGACTTTAACTGAAAAGAGCTTCATCAACCATCGCCATATGTTTTCTGCCAGCTTGCCTGTACTCTAATTTCACACATATTAGTTCCGGTTAGCTCTATTTTCTTATAGAAGCCCCTGTTTTTCTTAGCCAGAAGGAATATTTCAAGTTTCTGGGATTTTGAATATTTTCTTTGAAAAATTAGCGCAATTTACATTTCTCCTATTTGAACGTCTGCCATAGCTTTCACCATTGCTTTCCTTTTGACAATTTTACTTAATGCTCAGTGATTTGGTTGATGATTTTTCTCATTTTGAAAGACTCTCTTGTTCTGGCTCATATAAGTTTGTGCCATCGTTTGCATTCAGTACGATGGGCTGCTGGGATGCTCTCCACAATTTGTACATAAACATTTTTGTTCAATTTATTGAACGCTTCCAATGTACGCGCCCGCCTTTGTATGAATAAAAAATTATTCAGCCATAAAGGCGTGAAAATTTTTCTTTTCAAATCAAGGCACAAGAAGAGTTCCTATGGTGGTTCACTGACGTTAGTATCGACGTCGGCATCGGCATCGGCATCGGCATCGCCATCGACATCAAGTTATTCGTTCCCTTGTCACTTGTCTTTATGACTCCGCCGCATTACACTTATACAAGAAACGATGTGATTTATTTGTGTTCTTTATGTTTCAGTATCGTTGTTGACGGTATGTTGTTTACCCCAACTCCTACTAGCTGAATTGATTTAATATATGTATGTGTATATATTCTGTGTGAGTCTGTGTGTACTCAATAAGGCTTCTGGCATAAAAAATTCAATTTTTATTTTAGCGTAAAAATTCTTTTAAAGCACCATCAAGTGTCTCCCACTGCTTCACCGATATCTGCTCCATTCATCTAATGCCAGCCATGAGCTTAGTTCAAAATTGGCCATTTGTGGGTAAAATGAAAACTAAATGGGCATATAGAAGCGTATGACTCTACTTGACTTTAGAATATAGAATGGAGGATCGAAAGCATATATATGAGTCAGCACGCATGTGAAAGCAAACAGTAACAGCTTTAACAAGTAAGAAAGATATAGTCGGGTGTACCGGACTACGAAAACCCTTTTGAATACATACAGTCACATACCTACACACATGAGAGAAACAGGCGTTATCACAGACGAAAGGACGGATAACTAGCATTAATAATGTTGACTTTAAGTACTCCATAATGTGAGTTTCACCTATAGTCTTTATTTCAACTAAATGATTTCAAAAGAATTTATTTTAATTATATCCATTAATATATGTTTCGAAACATTTTGTATGCTTATGCGGCGTAAATAGATAAAAGTAAAAGGGTTCTTGTGGAAAGAAACATATTTTAAAGAACTTTATTGTTATGTTGATGAGCATTTGGCTGTTGACCAGTTTGTAAGAAGAACAAAAAGGCAAAAAAAAAAAAGAAAACTTGTAGTCCTTTTTGCTTTTTTGCTTATACAGCTCCCCTGTAGCCAAGCAAAGTTCTTAATTAATACAGAGCTTTGCTTTTTCTATATGTATGTCTTTTAAGTCTTTTAGGAGTCATCCCGTTAGTGGATGGACTGGGGAATGGTCCTGGGCACAGTTTTTCGCCTGAGCATCACTTCAATTAAGGCACTTCAAGCATACGCTGAGTTGCACGTGTTGTATTCGTAATGCAGCAAATCTCGGCCTACGAGATTCTCTCCTCGTTGGATGCTGCTTCTCTACAAGTGTCAGGCGCTGATTATGATGAAGCATCTTGTGTCATAAATAAACACGACAGTTTTCTTGTGTGGGTTTCTGTGTGTGGTGTCCTGTTGCGCCTGCCAGACTGTTCGACTGCCTGTTTGGCTGCTTGCCTGCTTCTTTGTTGATTAACCCTTTTTGTAATCCATGCCGGGGAGAGTTGCCAGCTTGCTCCGAAGTACCTTGTACCTTGACTGTTGCCCAAGCTTTTGCTCTGGCTCTCTGCTATGGGTTATTCTTGTTGCCACATGCACTATACATATGTGCTTATCTTGCTTCCTGTCAGCTTTTGTGCTCTTGTGTGTGGTGTGGTTTTTTCACGTGGTTTGACTTGAAGCAGCTTCGCAATTTCTTCAACGCTTGTGGTTTTTAATTATTTCAAGTTTCTTGCCTTTGCTCAGCCTATACTCATAGTTTCCTTTTGTGTTGACTTTACCCCTGTCAACTGTACTTGCGAGATCTACTTTTTAAGCAGGTTTCCTTTAATTAACTTATAAATTTAGCTCTGTACATAGCCATCTATCTATCTCTATTTCTCCATACTGCTGCTTTGCTTCAATATATACAAAGGCAAATTCGAGCTGGCTATTTATGCTATGCGTAGGTCACTCGGTCATCAAATAACTACTATACTACTTGGCCAGATGGCTGTATGACTGTATCCATTGTCCATTCATTATCTCATATCCGCTTGAATGAGCAAAAACTTTATACTAAATATAAATACACTCGGTCACACATATATACTCTCACTCGCGCACAGACGCTCTGCTAAAAATTTAATAATGCAAATTGCAAGCGACAGTGAGAAATTCAATTAGCTTTGAGTTGTCGACAACACTTGCTAAGGGTCTGGGGATGGCAGCCGAAATTCTCAGTGTGTGTATATCTGTATGTATGTATGTACGTATTGTGTTTTTGTCGCATCATGGCATAATTTAATTTGTGTGCTGCTCATTCATTCATTTCAGCAAGCATTCAGCCAATCATTAAGCTCGTATTGTACACGCTACAAAAAATTTAGTTGTATTTACAAATATAAAAATTTACACAACTCACACACATAAAAACACATAACCACAGATCCTCATATACGTATGCATGCATTCAAAATGTATTCATTCATTTAGAAAATATCGAGTTTGAATTTTAGTAACTGAAGCCGTTTTGATTTTAAACGTAAACGTAAAATATTCTATAAATATTTTGCCTTACATTAAAAAATTGATTCAGATATTATTAGGTTTCAAAATAATTTCACAGTTTTTATTTAGAATATAAAGAGTTATTATTGAAGTTTATATATAAAAAGTGAAAACATTCTTAATCACTTTAACATTCCAATTGGCACAACTGGTAAATGACTCAATGCCAGAAGTAGAAATACAAATTGTGAATTCTTGATATATAGAAAAAAAAATTAAAACCAATACAAGGCAGAATCATAAAACAAACAAGTGCGGATGGTGGTGGCCTGAACTATAGTCCACTTCCATACAGTTCAGTAATTATACTCAAGTGGAATTAAAGAAATTGCAAGCAATTATTATTTGTCATTAGTGGTAGTCCAGTAAGAGTTGGGGTAAGCGGGGAAAACAGCCTGCACGATTTTCAATTTGCTTCTTCGAAACCAAACGAATGAATAGCCCTTTGGAGCGCGCATCATGAAATGCACGAGAACAATTAATTTGTGCGAATTAATGAATCCAAGGGGAAAGGACTTAGCAACCAACCATACGATCGACTAACTAAATGGGAAACATCCATTGAACATGTTGAGCGGTGCAGCTATGCTACGAGAATGAGAATATAAAGGGCAGAAGGACTCAAGAAATCGGTGCTTCGTATCCCCATTCCCATCAATATGCAGGGAGTGCCAGGGACAGTACTGTTGGACTGTGGCAACAACAAATTGACACTTGAGTGACGACGACGATGCCGACGATGCTGACGACGATGACGGCGTCAAATCGATTTAAGCATAAGAACAGAAACAGGGGCGCGATAACACCAGTGCCCCAAGAAAATATGACGATGGAGACCACAAATGTTGTTGCGTGCCCTTATTGCTGGTAAAAGATTCAACAGCAAGAGCGGCAACAATGAAGTTACTTTTGTTGTTGCTGCTGAGCTGTTGCTCCTGACGTTGTTGTTCTTCTTCCAACCGATTTGTCGTTTGTCTTCAATAATGCTGTACGAATACGAGTAGCTGTTGCTTTTGAAGGCTCAACTGTACTATAAAAAACTCTTATGCAATGCTGGGGACTGCAATAACAGACACAAATAGAAAGAGAATCTTTATGTTACTCACATCACCCTTTTAGATATATTCTTTACAGGAAATTTTATATAACAAAGTTCTTTGCCTTTTTATTTCATTGTATTACTTCAGATTCACCCCTTCTATTGCTTTCTCATTTGTTTGGTCAAGAATATAATGTGAACTGCTTGCGAAGTTCAATTACAGCATAAGCTTGGAAAATTTTGTTTATTTCTTCTTTTCTATTTTTTTTTTTTAGCAAATATTAAAATCATATTGTGAAAATCAATGAGAAATGATTAAGAGATATATTAATTTTATCTTTAATCTCTTTTTGGGTCCGGCCATAGATTATTTGTCTTTTACTTTGCCAGCAATAATGAAATACACACATCCACACATAAAAATATTTGCAACTATTTGACCGCAACTCTTTTGTTTTATTTGTTTTTGGGAACAACACAGTAGCAACATCATCGTTACCAAGTAAAACTGGGAAGCCGGCAGGATGTAACTTGGCGGTTAATACAACTGATCAATACGAAAGCCAAGCCCACTTTTCCTGCATTCGTAATCAACACTAGTTGGATATTTGCTTCAATCGGTCTGCAGCAACAACTACAGCAATTGCAACAGATGCTACTTCCTACTTGCTATCCTCCTCAACATTCTACTCGTTGCTGCGGTTCGATTTTCAATACGTTTCATTTTGAATTAAGTTATTTCCAAGTCGAATGCAATTTACTGTCCCTTTGCACTTTGGCACTCCGCCCAGAATATCACGGTTCATTGCAGCAACCGCTCGCGATGGCAGCTAACTAACTCGTGTTTTTGTATTGAAGTCGTGTCACGAATCAAGTGGAGATGTTTCTTATTTTTTAAGTTGTAAAGTTCGACTTATAAATAATATTTACATAAATATAATAAGTTCAAATGTGGGATATTTAATTTATTACATTGCTAATAAGACAAATTAGTCGTGCCTCTATTGCGTGGTGAAGTGGTATGCAATGCACCATCTCTAGTATGAAGGTTGCTGCGTCATCAGCTCTTACAGCGGCAACGTTACCTCCTGAATCATCGATGATGTTGAGAGACTTGCTGCACTTTTACCATTTGTGGCGCGTCGTATTTCATTTGCATTTGACTGGCAGCTACTCTCGTATTCCCCATTCTAAACCCTTTGCAATGGTAGAGTTTTATTTGTTGATGGGCAACTCATGCTCATATTAACCCACTTTAAATAATGATTTGTACCAGCTAAGTATTCACCGTCTTTTTTTCCTATCCTTCTTTTTTCTTTTTACAGGTAATTACAGACTCTCAGCTCGTCAGAGATTTCGGTACATCTAATGAATAAACTGTCTGCAGTTTATAGTAAGTAATAAAAACAATTCTTAGAAAAATGTTGCCAGCGGATTTAAATATTTTTTTTTTTATATGCTAATCTATAGAACATAAATACGTTTTATTCACGTATTTAAGCAATAACAAATTTAGTAGTCTTGTTTTCATATTTATATTGCATTTTCTATTATTTTCACTTGTTTTTGGTCGACTGCTTGTGAAATTGCTAAAAATATTCGAAATTTAATATTGCTTCGTTCAAAGATTGATTCCCATGTTAGAAACCGCTTTACAGTAATATTAGAGTGCCACTCTAATGCATACTCGTATGTATGTATGTATATGTATGTGCTCATATATTGTCGCTGTGCTTTGGTGCAGAACAGGGAAAACAGCGCAAACTTCTCATAAAATATTCGATATCATCGGCGCTGTTTCTGCTTCTTTGGTATATGTATCCGCTTTGGCTTTAGCGTTTCATTGGAAATGTTTTTTTTTGATTTTTTTTAGTATTGGCGCTTGCATCTTGTAAAGTGCACTCTTTTGTGTTGCTCATCCAAGTTATGGACTACGGTTCTGATTAAAAACATTGTAACGGAGCCTTTGTTCATTGAGCGTAGCAGTGAAACAATGGGGCGTGCTGCACGCAGCTGATCACTCTTTTCAAACAGCTCATATACCTATAGGGGTATATGAATATCTTGTCAATAAAACACCCTCTGTCTGGCTGTATTCCTCAAAGCAACCGCTGCTACAAAGAGCAAACTTAATTGACAACTTTTATTACAAAATAGTTTGAAAAAGAAAAAATGGGAAATGAAAACCGACAGCCACAAGCCAAGTAGCTGTGTAGCACCACCAAATGCTGCTGGACAGTACATAGGAGATTCGCACAGAAATTAGAAAACAAAGCCATCGGCAAATGAAAAGCAGTGAGTGCAGTAGCATCAGCACAAGCAGTAGCAGAGCTACTAGTACAAGCTACGGCAAACCAATTCAATTGAATACACAATCACACAAACAATCGGAATGAAAATTCTTTCTAAGTTCCTAGAGTGTAGCACCTAGACTAGGAATACCAACGACAGTTGCTGCTGTTACTTCCTTCTCCACATCAAACAACCGACCAGTTCCAGTCTACCGATTTTAAACAGCGCACTGTGACGCGTATGTTGGAACGTGGGATTCTTTAATATTTATTGAATAAGACTTACATTTTCTCATCCACCATACTTGTAGTTTTGTGTTACTAACACCGATACAAAGTGAAATGTATCATTATATGCTCCTCATAAACAACTTTATTTTGGCCATGCAGTCATCAATTAAACAATTTAATTAGTTAACCAGTGCATTATAAAAGTATATATATAAGTATAAGTATTGTAATTTCAATCAATATAAATTTTAATCGTAAAAAGACAATTACAGCAAATCTCATAGGGAAAATTCAAAATGCAAATAAATTCATTAAAATTCTTTCGTAACAGCAAAATGTATAACTATAAATGAAAAAAAAAAGACTATACAAAAAAGAGCAAAAGCTCGTTTGAGTGGAATGGCACTATGTTGATGTTGCAGTTATTGCCGTTGCAGTGTTGCATGCATATGTTATTGCTATTATTTTATTTTTTGTTGTAGCAAATGCGCGTGGCCCGTTTATCTGGCATTTGGTGGTGTGCAAGTTAATAAATCTCAATGTAAAGAGTGAGAGCGCAAAGCACACATTGTACTTGCTATTTTATCTAACTTTCATTAGAACAACGACAGCGACAACGGCAATGGCAACCGCAAAAACAGTAGCAAAAGCAATAGCAATAGCAACAGCAAAAGCAACAGCAAAATACTGCAGCAGCACTAGTAGCAGCAACGAGACCAGTCGCTAGCAACTGAATGCATTCATTGTGCGTTCATTGAACTATGCCGGCAAATTGCAGCAGCAAAAACAACAACAAACTTTACGCGCATGTGCGAATTTTGAATACTCTATAAGTGACAGACTGACAAGTACTTTTGAATTCATGTACTAGCTTTTGTTTGGAACTTTTTTCATATGATGTAGCAATTCCAATAAGCAATTAACAGATAATGCAGAATAAAAGATATTAATACAAACTTACAAGTGTGGATATGCATAAATTAAAATTTAATAAAACATAGGTTGGAATTTTAAATTGTTTACGTGGTACGTTGCAGTCGAGTACTATCGATTATTGTAATATTTCTTATATAGTTCTGCTTTGCGTTGCTTTTGTCTATATATTTGTTGTAATTTGTTGTTGTAAAACCATTAAATGGTTTGCCTCGCGTGCTCGTTTTGTGCCGCTTTCTCTCTCTCTGATAACATTCTTTTTCTCTTCTATATATTCTATTTCTCTTTTATCCTTTTAGTCTATCAGTCAGTCAGTCAGTCTGCCTTCAACCAACAGTTTACACACACGAGCTGTTGCGGCAGACTTCGATGTCGGTGCTATTTGTTTTGTGTGAAAACATTTTGCAGTTTTCATTCATAAATGTTGACAAAAGCTACTGCTGGCATCGTAGCACTGTGCTGGTGCACTGTACTGTTGTACCGCTGCCGTAGCCAGAGTTTAATGAGGTTTTGCAATTAGATAAAAGCGCCCCAAGAGGCTCATCTGACAGGGGCAGAGATGGGCTCAAATGAATCGAAACTCAACAAACTCATAAAAATCATAGTTGGTATTTGGGTTTCTAGCTTAGCAAACCAGTTTCTTGGTGATTTTAGCTTTGTTTTGCTGCTTATGCAATTGCAAGTAGTACGAGTAAATCGAGCGCTGAACTCGTTTCCATGCTTACTAAATGATTGTTGTTGTTGCTCTTGTTGCTGTTGCATTTTTGGGCTAAAAATAAACAACGTAATTGCATATTTACTGCCTCCATTGCATGGTTGTCGCTAGTAATACCCTGGACCATACAGGTTACTGAATGGAGTATTATGTAGTTTAACAAAAATATAATATATACAAAATACAAAAGACTCATTTTATTATCTACATATATATACTGATATATACGGAAGTGTATAAGAAGTGTATGTGTGTATACACTTATATTCATTAATACATTAATACAGGGTATTGGCTCGTCAGGCACATTCAAATGTTTAGGTTGTACTTTTGCTTTGGTTTGTTTTCATTTTTGCGCAGCGGAAGACACAAATTCAGTTTTCGGTTATGTCAATCAGCTCTTGTTTGTGCATATTTTTGTTTTTACAGCGGATGCGCAACGCATTCAAAAATTTCTAACTAAATTATGCAGTTTTTATAGTACTAGTAAATGAATGAAAGCCATCTGACATTTTAGAAAGTTCAGAACTCAAACAATAGTCGCTTTTCACACGCCGAAAAAAAATTTCCAACGGCCAATTTGAGCCGGAGGCGCTATCGTATATCAAGCCATGGTGGTCCTCAGTGCCCTGGTCGCAGTTTACTGCTTTCTGTTGATCTGCATTAAAGTGGGAAGCTTTGTTGCCCTGGGGTGGTCACAGGGGTGTGGAACGCTGCTATCTTTTTGGCCACTTGCGACGTGGCCGCTACATGAATTATTTATGTGCAACTCTCGACTGATGCAGCTGCACAAACACACAAACACATGCACACACACATACATTTGCATAATAACTTGCATCATCTGATGGCTTCTCTCACGTTGATAACTACGCGCAGACATTTGCTGGCGGCCAAAGGCGGTCCACTTGGCCACTTACGAGTAAGCTAAGCTAAACGAAACAAAAATTCAGGAAAGTTTTAATAGTTTGGCCTTTAAAGGGCGACATTTTTGAAGCTTTTATTGAACATTTAATAAAATATTTTTGAGCACTATTGTTTAAGCGTTTTAACTGAGTCTGAATGCTGCATCGTACAGTCACTTTGGGTGAAGAAGATAAAAAATTATCCTTTCATATTTGAACTGATTCCTGTTTATTTGAGAAATCTAATTTGTGCTTTTCTAAAATTAACTTAGACTTCATTCGAAAATACCTAAAGTACAAACTTTTAAGCCCTTGAATCATTATCCATTAAAAAAAGGACAATACCCTTTGTATTCAGTTTACTTTTAGTTGCATAGCTTGTCGAATTCGCGACACGCGTCTCTGCTGTTTTATGCTTAATGCTTTACTTAATGAATGCAACAAGAACAAGAAATGAAAACAACAAACAGTCCAACTTTTACTAGCTGAACTGCATTGAAGCATTGTTTATGCAGCTGCACTGGCAGTCAGTCCAACAACAGCAAAAGCAGCAGCCACAAATATTTGTTAACGTGACCGTGAGCTGGCATAATGTGGCACGCGACGTTTATGCCACGACACGTGCTGCTAACTTCATTTTGTGTGCTAGCAGATTTGTTAAAGGATTTACACGCATTTTCGCACAGTTTATTATAATTTTACGCCAGCTGCGCCCATTTATTCGCCTTTCAGGTCTCGGCTTTTGACTTTCGGTTCTCCTATGCTAAAATCAACAATTAATATTTAAGTAACTTCTTGATACGCACTTGGAAATTTTAAGCAGTAATAGCTTAATTTCTGTAGCCGAACTTAACTTGTCTTGACTTTCACCCCACAGCAGGCCACAACAGGCCACAGCGGTCTGCTACTTGGGTAATTTATTTGTAAAATTTATGATGAAAGCATTTCAATTTTCATAAATTCTCATGCCAATCTCGGTCAGCTCTGGTTCTTAGTTTTTGATCAACAATAAATTAAGCACTTGGCCTGCAAAGTTAATGCCTCCTCCAGAACCATTCTCAAAGTATCATACATACTTTTCGATCTCAACTAACCTTTGTCTGACTCAAAACCAACTTCTCATTGGGCTAAAGCAATTGTTTATTTTCTTTTGTTTTCCTTACATTTTAATGGCTTGAATCCTATCATAAATTTCCAGTAGATTACATGGTTATTACGATTACACTGGACTACCCATACAAAAAGGGCACCAATAGAACAGTATTAATCTTTAAACAGACAATAAAATGAAATAGCTTTATACATATGTTCATATAATTTAAATTACAAGTAATAAAAACAAATCAAAGTTTAAGTATTTTATACAAATATGTTCACGGACAAAAAGAAAGTTAACTATAAACTTAAATTTTCTATATGTGGTTTTCTTACTATTTTCACTCATATTTGTTTCAGAATTCAGAATTTTATATAAATGAGTAGCTCAACCTTCGGTTAATTTTCAACTGGCGCTGAGCAACTGCTGTATTCATTACTAAGTTGTTTGGTATGCAAAATTAATTTGTTTTTGTTTTATATGAAATACTGCTTACACTTATTGGCTTATCTGCTTATTGCCTGTGGTTGTGCCTGTATCCATATGTATTTGAGTTGGCATGTGGGCGTGTCAGTTGTTTTTGCCCAACCGAAAGCAAAGCATTCGACTCAGCTGAGCTGAGCTCAGCTCATGTAGAAGCACTAGTTCCCAGCTGGCCAAGTGTTGTTGAGAATGTCACAGCTACGTGCCAAGCTATGCGTCATGTTAGTAATGGCTTTGATGGCAAAGGAGTGGAGGAGGAGTGGAACTGAATTGCAATTTAAACTGCTGCTTAGTTTCTTTATACAATTTATTATAGAATTAACCTTCAACTTTCAAATGTCAGAGTTGCATTGCTGCTTACTGCTACTTTGTATTGTTGTGTATGGCACTTTACTCATACTTTACGTACGAGTTGGCATGCCAAAAACGTGCATTTAATAGACCTTGGTTAGCTTTTTGTTAACGTTTTGTTATGGTGGCAACTTGTGAGAAAAACTCTGTGTGGTTTCTCAGTTCATTGACACAATTTTCATGTTTTGTTTGCTGTGTTCTGTTGCGCTGCGTTGTCTTATTTTATTTGTTTGTCATAATACTCGTACTGCACAGTCAGTTTGAACTTTTATTAAACAAGTTATGGCTATGGATATTTCGAGTGAATACAAAATTTGATAGTAAAAAATATATTTGCAGCACAGTAAAATTTGCTGACCGAGCTAACGTAATATTTTTTTTCGATTTTAACTCTACCCTGTAGTTTTTCAGATTGTAAAATATTTTAAAACAGCAACATGTTCACACAAGAACAGATAAATTCATATAAATATGTATATTTTATGATTATTATTTATTTTTGTTTTTAGCTTTGCTTGTCAAAAGTATGCTGTCAAGATGTAACAATGTGTTACACAACATCACTAACTACCTCCATATAAAGGTATGATTAGTCAGAGACTTCATATCCCACTGCAAGGCATCGTTAAGGGGTATAAAAAAGCCTGATACTTTGTACTAAAGTGAAAAAAGTAAACGCAAACTATAAAAGTTTTTTTTTAGTATTTTTATTATGTATCAGAGAAAACTTTTTGGTGCATCACCCAATTTTTTAGGCCCCTGAAAGAGAGAAACAGTATTCTGCATACATGTATGATTTATGGGGTTTTTCCTGTTGTTTTTGTATAGTTTCACAGTCCATTTGGCTAATTGCTACAGTTAATAGAATCGAATTTTTCTATCAAACACAAGCAATACCTAACAAACAATTATTACGATTATAAAATTCTTTTGCTAAAATTTATGGACAAAATATGCCTTAAGTAAAGATAAGAACCAAAGCCGCTTAAGAAAAAAGTTCATTTGAAATGTAATATTTAATATAATCATTTACGATATGTTTTAATATTATATAAAATCAAAACGCAATCACAGAAGATTCAAATTTTGAAATTTAAATTTTTGGATTTTCTGTTCTTCAAATACTATAAGTAATATTTATCCACATCTTATACTATATGTTTGAATATCGAAGAAACAAATTTCAAGGCTGTATATTTATAAATATTTCTATTTTTGGCATATAGTAACCATTGTCGACAATAATAAATTGTATATCTGATTTGTGTTCTTATATTTAAAACAAATCCCCTTGTCGTCTGGTATCTTAATTGGGAAATAAACCACAAAATGGTTGTTTGAAATGCTTTTATCCCTCTTGATAAATGTTACTGTGTGACAATTATAATTGGCGCCCCTGTCATCTCGATGTAAAGTTCTTCAATTTGGCCTTAAGGAAACAACATAAATATTGTTTTTGGTTGTGTATATGGGAAACTAATTACTAGGGCATGACGTTGAGAGCCAAAACTGAGTATTTAACGATGACGTTATTAAGTTGAATGAGTGGCTTTGCAATCGTTATCATTATTATCCAATTAAACGTGGGTTCTTGAAAACCTCTTTTCTTAAAATTCTTTAGCAGGTGTCTGTGTGTGTGGTAGTTCTACTATAATCAACGAAATTGTATACTTTTCTTCACATTTTTTTACTTTTTTCTATTTCATTTGTTTTTGTTTTTGTTTTTGTTTTTGTAATTTTGTAATTTTGTCTTGTCCATAAAAATAAATTCATGTCAATCTGTAACACAGTCAGTCAGATACACAGTCTGTCAGTCACATTTCTGCTCTAGTGAACTCAGCCCCATGTCGGGTAATTCAAGACTTGATTTCGACACGATTTTATTTGCATTTTCTGTCAACATAAAAAGAAAAACCGACGACTCTAACAGAGCTGCTGTCTTGACAACAGTTTTTGCTTATTTTGTTTGAAAATCAAAAATTTATAAACCAACAAACAAAAAAAAACACTTGAAAATGTATTATTGAATGAACCACAGTTATTTACTATGTGTCGGTGTAATGTATTCGTTAATCGTAGTCCATAAATAATGAGCTAAAAACAAATTAACGAGAACCTTTGCTGAGGCGCCAGACAAATACGTACAAAGTAATCACATTGTTGAAATGGAATGGAGGTCAGAATTCAAATCTGATGGGATGTAATTTACCATGTGCTATTAATATTTTAATAGAACACTTCTTTATAATTAATAAAATATAAAATAAAATAATTTTTTCTTTTATTTATATTATAATTACTATAAAAAGAAAACATTAATAATGATTTTTAAATTCCAAACTAAATAAGTTTTGTTTTTTGGTTAGGTTTGGTGTTTTTAAGGCGCGTGTCGATGGAATAATATGATCATTGAACTCATTAGCATTCCAAAAGCAAACACATAGTGTGTGTGTGTGTATATATATATGTGTCACATTTGCAAAATGTCATATTAATTTATCGGGCTTGTATGCGCTTCGACCGCAGGTTTGTTATTTGATGCGCCAGAAGTCGTATTTCAGTTTAATTTATCTAACCTCATTCCTAAGTTATGTACCAACACGCTAACGTATGGCCTTTTATACCTTATAAAAATAAAATAAGCCAACAACAATAGACTTTAAGTTGGAAGCAAAGGATCGCAAATGTTTTAAATAGGTGGTGCTGTCTGTGTGTGTGTCAACTGTGCTGAAAAGCCAGATGCTGAAACAGCACAAGCCAAAAGGCAGGTCCAAGTCTAAACGCAACGTCAAACTTAAAATCTGGCCCCACCTTGGCCGCAGACGTAAGATGATATCACTGAGCTCGAAATGGGATTGGACCCAGGCATTAGACCTGGACTACCGTTTCAAACGCTAAGAGAAATCCAAACAAAGCAAATAGGAAAAGTGTGAGGATATGTGGCTGTTAGGAAACTGCTCGGATTGCGTGTGGGTAGCGCACTTCAAAGGAGTTCTGTCTAATGAAAGACAAAGAGCTGTAAAAATAGGATAGAGCTTCCGAGCCGATGATGATGATGACGACGGCACTGGCTACGCGTTGCGATATAGCTGTGTTGGCTTGGGGAAGTGAACTCTTACTAGATAAGATTAAAATTACCAAAGAGCGGTGTGTCAACATCAACATAGTAGTACGACTAGGTTGGGTATTTGGTTGGATACTTTGCTACTCAGACTTTGTCGGTAAATCTGCTTAATGATGCCATTCTGTAGCCTGGCTATCTACATGGCTTCCTTGAATTGGTTTGCTGTCTGTGTAGCTCAGATTCTGACGATGCACACGCTCTTTTGCCTTTACGTTTACTTTCGAAATCATTTAAATTCATTTATTACTTTACGCCTTTAAAATACTTACAATAGGAACAGCTAACATGCTTTTTCAATACATTTTTAGCCCCTTTGCCTTTAAAAATTTATCAAGGGAGTTAAAGGAAATGTGCAAAATGTAACAGGTAGAAATAATCATTTGAGAGCCCATAAAGTATATTTATTCTTGATCACGACTAGTTAAGTCGATCTAGCCATATCCGTCTGTCCGCCCGTATGAATTGTTGTTCTTCAGAGACTATAAGAGCTGTAGCAACTAAATTTGTATTTTAGATTCGGTAGGTTCTTACGCTATACGAATTGAATTTCCTTCCTTGACCTCCGTAGTACTAAAAACACTATTAAGCACAATTTTGAACCGATCGATAATACACCATTCTTAATCTATATTGTGAATTTCGTTAAGAAAATGCATATTCTAAACCTCTTATAAGAGAACTTTAAGCTTTTAACAGGGTAAAAGTTATATGTTTATTATCTCATATCTTATAAACTTATATAATTATAGCTAATTGATACTTTCCAGATTGGGCTTAGTTATTCTTATCAAAACTTGTCACAGGCAAATTAGAGATATTAAGCTTCGTAAAATTATTGATTTTTTTATTATTCTCGCTATTTTATGTTAAATGATGCGAGTCAACCATGGAAATCGAAGTATGCATTTTATGACCACATAAAAAAACTCACACAAATTGTGCACAAAAATCTTTTGGCTCTTAGTTTTGGCGGAGTTGGACAAATTGCAGTTTCATGTTGGCAGCAGCAATCGCCAGCTATGTCTCAAGTTTTATGAGCATTCAGGGCGCCAAATAAAACGGTACAGAAAGTAAAAAAAGTTGTTAACATGTCGCCGTTGGCCAATAAAATAATGGTCGTGGCTTTTGAAGATATTCGGCTCATTGCAGTTACTGTGCGGCACATTTTCGCGCGACATTTATAATACCGTCACACATACTCGCATACATATATGTAGGTGCACATAACTTAAAAGTATACACCTTACGCATTTCAATGAAAATTTTGGAAATTGAATTGCCACATTAGAGCATGCATATCAGATAAGCATTCTTGTCTTCGCCATGCCTTAGCATTTCCCAAAGGAAGCTGCTCAGAAAAATGCACCCCAATGCTAAACATTTAAGTGCTGAAGGGAACGATTGGGAAGGTAAACCACGGTGGTTTTAGATAGCTTTGTTTGGTGGAATATAGTACACAAACAATCACACTAAAAGGTATTTCACCCTAAATGGTACAGGACTCAGCTTTATGATGCACACACTCTTACCCCCCATTACCCCCTAAATTCAACTGTCTTGATTCGTACTGTTGCATTTTTCACTATATTATTAAATTGATTTTTTAATATCAAATGAATATATTGTTATTAATTTTTCATAAATAAATCATGAATCTGTTTTAAATTTTAAATATTTAAAAAAATTAAATTGCGCGCTATGAAAGTTATTAATAAATTGATGAAACGAGCCTCAAATAATAACAAAAATATTTAAGGCTTTCGCTTTTTTATATTCACTGCAGTTTTATGAACTATCACTATTTTTTTTTTTTTTGCAAAAAAAAATAATGTATTATAGGTTTTTTTGCGGTTGTTTCAAAGACGTGTTTACGCATGAAAATTTTTTACTTTTCCTTCTTTTAGTGTGTTACAAGATAAGGGGTCGTGAAAACAGTGAGTTGTAAAATTTACATTTATGTGCCTTTCACATTGCGATCTTCCCCTTCCCTTTTACTCTTTTGGTAAGCTGAAAAAGAGGTTGGGAGCTACAAATTGTATCCACTAAGTGCCTTTGTTGGGGCAATAAGTCTGAGTGTAGAGCTCACAGGTTACAAAATTTGCACAAAAATTTGTTAGTGCTTTTGCAACTGCCGTGTGTCCTTGTTGTTTCAGTTACTTTTGTCATTTGAATTGAATATTTAAGTCAACCCCAGCGACTACAGAAGCAACAATAGAAGCAACAGTAACATATAAAATGTCATAAAGCAAGGCCACCCCAAGTCGTTGCTACTGCTGGCCAATTGGTCTGCTGAGCTGTTGGCTATTGGCCACGGTTGTTTGTCCTGCTAATGGCCATGTTACTGTATACCGCTGTTGCTTATGCTGCGGCTATCTCTTGCTGTTACTGTTGCTGCTGGTAGCTGTGGGGATGGTATATAAACTGGGTTTTAATTTTCTAATTACACACGGCAAACAAATGAAAATTTATTGTGGTGGCCGTTGCTTAAATGTGTACGCCACTGCCTACAAACTGCCAACGCTGAGGGTGTGGCACCCTTCCCACTCCCAAAAACAACATTTATGCAAACAGACATCAGACTTTGTCGTGCATGTGTGTGTATATGTCTGTATGTATAAGTTTTGTGAGGGTGTGGGTGTATGGATGTGCCCCACCTTGGTACGCATTTAGTGAAATACCCTTTATGACTATGCGCCAGTTTGGCTTAGCTCTTTGGGGGTTGCCATTGCCAGTAGCAGAGCCACTGGTCGTGGTAGTGGTAGTGGTAGTGGTAGCAACATGCAACAGTCGCCGTTGTCGTCGTCAATTTTGGTTAACGCAGCAAGACACACGGTTAGACCCAGGCACGCACAAAATACACCCTACATACTTACACCCGCACTCACATCTCCTCACACTCATATAACCTCACACTTGGCTTTGTACCCCCAACTCAGTAACAACCAAATTTATTAAAAACGACGTCTCGCTTGCTTGTGGCAGCTGTTGTTGCTGTTTCTGGTGTTGTGGCACGATTTCTGCCAAGGTGAAATAAATGTATTGCATAGGCGCCACTGTATACAAAATATTATAATAATAAAATGTAAGACCGTGCAAACAAATCGTAAAAGTTCATGCATATCCTCTGAATGGGTTTTTGGTGTGCAGTCCTTTGAATACCTCACCCCACATTGAACAGAAACTCTGGGTATACTCGTACGTTAAACTGTAAAGATTTGGGATCAGTTTGAATTTTACATCATTAAGAGATCCAACCCACCTTTAGGTGAAATATACATATGTTTCATGAATTTCGTTTTCGATCTGATATGCCTTATATGCTAATAAGGAAATCCAATATAAAAACTATGTGACATATGGTTACAGAATAGACATCTTTGACCTAATAAAAACTTTTGTACACAGCAAACATATCTTTTAGAAGAAAGTACTTGCATGGATGTGCATAATCTGTATGTTACATAAATTAATTACAAATTTCGATCTCCACAATCCGACAAACATTAATGATATTAAAGGATATCGTATAGTCGAGAATAAGGGTTTAAGGAAATTTTATTTGTTATATATGTCTGTGTATAAGTGAACGTATTTGCGACCGTGTGTGAATTCGTATTTGTGTTTTAGCATGTTACTTTTTTTATACGAGTCCTTAGGGATGAGTGCACGAGTGTATTTATATACTCGTTCTGGTGGTAACCCTGCCGTCTTATTCATGACTCGATTCCTGAGCTGACTCATGAGCGGCCTTTGTTGACACCTTAGGGTTTTTGCATTGGTAGCTTGGTTTTTATTTCACGGTTAAGTAATAACATTCAAAATTACTCTGATGAGACCGAATGGAAGGTGTACACGGTTAAGTAATAACGTACAAAATTATTGTAGCGGTGTAGGAGAGGTGCAGGGGTAAGATTGAGACCAACCCTTCTAGTGACCATAGGGATTTCTATTCGAAAATGTTTAGGTACACTACATTTAAATTATATGTGCCACTTTATAAACAAAAAGCTGTTGCAACTGGGCTATCTAATATGGCCACGTAAAGCATTGTTTTCTTCTAAATAAAGTTGCATTGGGTATAAACTTTTGCTTGCAAGACATTGTTTAAAGTAGGGTGGATTACGCCCTAAAGCTTTAGAAGTTGTGATTTCTATAAAAAATATATCTTGTAATAGATTTTTCATTGTGGTTTTGCCGTGTATATGTATGAAGGGATAATTAAGAAGTACAATTAACTATTGTGTAAATATAACCTTACACTTTATCAATAGTTTTTGCAACATATAAAGGTTTTGTTATGAGAATCATTAAAGATAACCTTTCAAGCTTTATGTATTAAACCTTAAATGGCCCCAAGAAATTACATTAGAAACTCGCCGACTTTTTGATGTTTGCTCTGCTTGCCTATGTGTGTGGGGAGTGTGATTGTTGGGGTGTGTGAGTGTGTATGCTCATCACTTTTGTTGTTGTTGCTGCAGCACTTTCGTAACACTTGAAGCGACGTCAAAGTGCAACTCATTAAAGTTGAGAGTTGGGGTTGATGTTGTTAGACATGATTAAGTGCAATGAAATGAGTAAACGGCGCTGCTAAACATCAAGCAAGATAGAAGCAAAAAAAGTGTCAACAGCCCTCCAAAGTGCCATTGTGTTTGTCTGTGCTTATCTCCTTGCAACTGTCAAACCCGTCGTTATAGCTTAGAGTGGGTGTGCGTGTGAATTCTGGAATGTGTGTGTGTATAAATATATGTGGCTGTGTTTAAGTGTTGCAAAAGTACTCAATTAAAAACATCAAATGTGCTTGGCTTTGCTGCTAAGCACTTGAAAGCGTCGCCTTCAGGCACAGATCAAGGATAAAATTAAGCGGCGAATTGACATGCCAAAGTGTCGTTCGTTTCATCAAAATTTATACACAAAGCACTTACATGCTTTCATAATGATGCCAAGCCATATAATCCATATTATATGAGGTATTTCTAAAAAGTAACTATGTAGTTTTATCTACATTTCTAAAGATAACGCATGGAAATTACTATTCCGCAAAGCTTAACACATCAATTATGTTTTCATAAGTGCAAATGGTATTTTATGTTTACATATATTGGGAAGCAACCCACACACACCAGATACACGCAGCAAAAAGTAAGGGTAAATAGGAGGTTAATGTTGCACATTTTTACAATTACAAGTATGATGCAAGACTAGGAGAACTTTTTAAGAATTTACTGAGCAGAACAGCAAGATTCCAATGGTCATAATAAACAGTCAACTAAGTTAAGGAAAATTCAATTATAATTTTGATTTATCAAAGGAAAACAGAGTACATCTGATGACGTGAATGAGTATTTGACAACTGTTTAGCTTCTGATACAGAAAAAAATTCAATTTATTGTAAATATTTTTACGCCAATAGCAAAAATTGTAAATTAATTTTTTGCACTTGGCCACGGGCTAAACAATGGTGGCAGCAAATAGAAAAGGCACAGTAAGGAGTAAAACAAAAACAGAAACGAAGGCAATGGGAAAAGAGACTACAATCAAGTAGTACATACAAATAGCAAAGCTGACAAATCAAATAAAAGAAGAAGACAGCTGAAAAGAGCGAAACTTTATCACAACAAAGCCAAAGGAAGCGCAAAAACAAATTTCAGAAAAGGAATAAAGAGGCAAGTGCCAAAACTTCAAGATTAACCTGATCGAAACAGCGATGACCTCTATATAAGTTTAACTCTCTCACTTAGTGAAATTGATCATATATATTCAAAACTTGCATGCAAACAGATATATGTGCCACACATTGAATAAAATCAACTATGTAAGTGGAAAAAAGGAAAAGAAGAAGAAAAAATCTGTATTAATTTTAAAAAAAAACGATTACGGAAGCTCTATAATTGTGCTTTAGTTTTGTCATACAGTTCATATTAAAAGCAAGAGTTGTGGATGTTTGTGTTATAGTGTATTCATCAGACTTTTATTTAGTTTTTTCTTCCTTTTTGTACTTTGCATGTAATGAGAAATGCTTTAGGCAAAATAACAGAGAGACCGAGAGAGAGACAACAGAGATAATGTTCAATAGGATTGCTATCCAATATTTATTGAAGTCGAAATTATGAATCCCCTCCAATAAAACCTGACCAAACTCAAATCAACACACAGCTGAGTTCAAGCCCAAATCAGTTATTGCGTCTGGATTTTGTCCTGGACAGGCGTCCTGTCGTCGGCTCTGTTTGGTTTAGCTTTGTGCATTTTTTGCTTTGTTTGTTTTCGAGGCCTGAGCAAAATGATTGTTGATTGTTTTTGTTGAATTGTCCACGTCAAATATATATATATCTTTATATATATGTATATATTTACATATATACATTGAACGCAAAAATGTCCTTTTTTATGGGGGAACAGCGTTTATTTCAATAATCAACTTGAGTGTCAGCTACTGACAATCAAAACATAAACGTTGTCCTTCGTTTTTATTGCAAAATTTTATATTAAATCCAATTGGGGAGTATTTTTATATACTCTTATTTTGCTTTTTTGTAATATAAACGAACACAAATGAAAAGACAACAAGTGGTATGTTTTTTTATGTGGTCCTATCAGCCGCAGGACATTCAATTATATTTGTACTTTTTTTTTTAATAAATATTTAACAAATCTCTTATCTATTATTCTCTTTTCTTCCAGGTTGGTTTACACAATTAATATCTGGGCTCTATGCTGATGGCTCTAAGAATCATATGCCATGCCATCGAATAGGGTAAAACCCATATTTAAAAGCAAACAACAACAACAACAAGCAAACATATGAATATGTTGTATAAATGACTTTATCTATAGACAGGGGCGGTCCTATATTCGATAGAAAGGATGTTGCATCGACCTAATTCGTAAGACGACTTCTAGCTGATAAATAAGTGTACCTTTTCAGAGAAGCGTTGACAACGAACAGCTTTCGGTTCGGATAGGACCAAGATAGCTTTATAGCTTTTGCACAAAGAGGACAACCAGAACCAGAGCAGTAACAAAAAAAGGCTCAATTGTCCAGTTTGTCAAGTGGGTGTGACTTGTCGTTGTTTTTGTTGTCGTTCTTGTCAAGAGTCCACAATCGACGTCATCACCGGGTACCACTGAAAAATACCAACAAAACAACACAAGAGGCCAACGGACAGCTACGCGCAACTCAGAAATCTTTAGGGGAGGCTAGAAAAGAAGTACTTTCATCGCTTGAGAGTAACAACAGTTACTAAAGAATTTCATTGTCTCATGAAAATAGAAAGTGGAATCAATATTTTTTAGTTAGGGGACTAGGGTTAGCTTTAAAGTACGTGTTAGCAAATGTAAATGAAACAAATACTAAATAGTAGTTTATATTTCTACACCACTTTAGGAAGCTATCAGGTAAAATTTTTATGCTGAGCTGACTACAGAAAGTGGATTAGTGTAAATGGGCTAACCTCATTTCGGACTAATATTACAAAGGACGGCGTAAAATTTCTAAAGACTTTCGCAGACAATTGACTCATATTCTGTATACCTCTAGCTTACCTTAGACAGAAGCACCGACAGCAGAAACAATAGCAATTAAAGGGGGTGGACTTAAAGCATTATTATTTTGAGCGATGCCGCAACGCCTATGGCTATGCAACACAAAATGCTGAATATTTCATGCAACACACACATACACTGATAACCTTAAAAATAACAGTAAAACTAGTGGAGTGGTGCATTGCTTTAAACAGCATTTAGCGTTCGTTCCCAGCCCTATGGCCACAAAAACAATTTGCAAATTGCTGTCCAAAAAATGGCGCTACCTTCACCTTACACCATCAATTCTGCAGCAATTACAAAAGGCAAAGAAAAAGCAAAAACAAGAGAAACAACAACAACACATGTTGCACAAAAACAATGGGGCACAACTTTAACGGGTGGTCGCCTTGATCATTATCAGGTTCTGTTCCTAGCCACCACTTTTGCTGGGGAAATGACTCTTAAGTGACTTCTGCGGCTGCGTTCTGTGGCCAGGCTTTGAAAGTGTTAAGGTCGAATGCACAAGCACAATAAGCCATCGGATGGGACAGGAAGAGACTGCTCTAAACATATGCACAACAATCGACCAGGACGACACCTGCCCGTCGTACTCGTGGTCGTGGTGGTAGTGTTGTTTGTGCTCGTAGTCAGTACCGTCGTCGTCGCCGTCAATGTCCTCTTTGGGTGTAGAGTATGCAGCATAAAAGCAAAACGAACGCGACAAGTTTACGGCTTTTCCATAAGCTAGTTGGCAACAGGGTAACACACTCCCCCTTCGACATCCGCTCACAATTTTATTCCCAGTGCCAATCCCAGGCCCAATACGGACAGTCGCTTGTTTCCTTTTTATGTTGGCGCCGTATGCGTCGGCCGTTGGCCCTTTCCGGCTGACTCCTAATATTACTACTATTATTATTATTTTGTGGGCCGTTTTGTTGCGCTGCTCTGTTGCTGTTGTTAACACAGGCCCCAGCGCAAGCACAAACACAAGAACAGGAGCGAGAAGAAAATCAGGCAGAGGCACAGGAAACACGCGTCGTCATGTAGGCGCGCCATGCAGACGCCTAAAACTATGCCTCAACGTTTAGTGGCAGTATCAGCAAAAACACGCGACCGAAACGGGGCATGTACAAAGCAGGCGCAGGAGGTACAGACGGTTAGGTCTGGCATTGCATGTTGTCGCAGGCTTTCCAAAGCCAGCACCCAAAGTAAACAAAAGAAAAGCGATATTTTTTTTTACTTTTGGCCGCAAAACTTTCGTTAACACGAGAAATTGCATGCAGGCGAAACTTACAGCAGACGGAAAGTGCATGAGAGTGTGTATGCTTGTACGAGAGTGTGAATGTGTGTTTGCCAACTGTGGCAGTTTTTGCAACAATAACAGAAACAATCGCTGAAGGTTATTGTGGCAAATTGTGTTTTTGCATGAAAACTTTAAGCAGCTTAAAGATTAGTCGGAAAGCACAACAAACAATTTTCTTTACCACTTCTCGACTGACGGCTCCTGGAAGCAATCAATTTCTGTATATCTCTGTCTTCTTATATTCCAGCAACATGCAATGTATACTGATATAGGTACAGCCCCCGTCGACATATACTTAAAAATTTTATTCCCATTTGCCGCATGACAGCAGCTGTTGAAACTTTTAGTATACTCCTAATATCTTCCTGGGTATCCCTTTAAAAAGTTAACAACTGAGAACTCAACTTTGTTTGTACTCTTGAGTGATTATTTATAGTAGCTATGTAATTGTGGACATAAACATTATTGTATTTCTATAACTCCTATTTAAAAATCTGTGTTCTCTAATTTTATTTAAACTATTTTATCAAATTTGAAGTAGCTAGCATAATTTTTGTCTCGTTTTCTATCCATTGTTTCATACTTCTCATAGTGGTGTCTGCTACATACGTGGGCATATATATATATATATATATGGTATATGTAATGAAAATACTGCAGTTGCCTCTGAATTTCGAGAGGTAGTTGGAAATGGAATTGGAATGGGAGTTGAAATACCTGCCAACAACGCAACCATTTGCTTATTTGTGTTAATTGTCGATGGGCCAGAGACCTCACACCGGATGCTCTAATGAGTTATATATATATATATATATATATATATATATATATATATATATATATATATATATATATATATATAAATACAAAAATGTGCATATATACAAAAAGTACATCGCTTTTGGCGTCACAAATTCATTAAAGCCATGTTTATAATTTATTCTAATGGCATATTCTGGTGTGCTGGCAGTTGTTAGTCGCCAGACGGCATTCGAAATTCGAAATTCGCCATTGGACACCATTTACCGTGTGCGCCGGCTGCCAAAGATTACGCAAGTAAGGCAACTAAGTTGGTCAAAAAACCGGACGGCACTTCGCAGTTTGTTTTGGCTTTGGCACTGCAAACGGAGAACGTTTTGTTTGCACTGCAACTCACAAAAGTTGTTATGACCAAGTGCAGCATTCGTTTTGATTGACGGCAACCAGTTACCGTAAGCCAGCGGTTACCACAGCAGCTATCATAGGTTTAACTGTACCCTTATTAAGAGTAAAATAGCTTTGTTATCCAAAGTGTTCAATGTTTACTTTATAAATACTACTTTAATGTGAATTAATGTTTATTATTTTTATTTGATCATTTCATTAAAACTGTAATTCTTTGTTTCAATGTTGTATGTTATGGTAAAATTGAATTGATATCAGTTTAACTCTTCCATAAACTGGATGAAAATATATGTGTCTCCCTTGCAAATTTTCGTGATTATATGAAAATTGTGAACAATATGATAAACGAAAAGAGTAAAATGTGAATACTAAAAATAAACGTCCACTCAGCACACTTAAAAGAGTATTACAAATAGGTGAGCTGTTCGAGACGAACCGGTTTAAAGTGATTTCGCTTCCAGTTCTATCAGCTCGCTTAGTTCACTAAGCTTCATAAGTTTGATCAGTTCTTTGTTGTTTGCTTGAGCGATCATACATACTATTGGTATTTTTTTAATCGAATTTTTTATAAAAAGCATCATGCATAAATCACCCAGAAAACTTAATATAATTTCACACATAGAAATACATAGACAAATTTATATACTGGTTACTGATACATACATCGATAAATCTACTCAAAACTGACCCATTCATTCAATCTGCTAGTTGTTTTCAAGTTGCAGTAGTTACCGGCTTTTGGCGCGCTCCAGCGAAACAAGTTTTTTGTTTATAAACAGTTTTTTGCTGCTGCTGTTGTGGTAGTTGTTGCTGTTGTTATGTTTGTATTTATTGTTTTGTTTGTTGTCTCTTTTCATAAACAAGTCGCGTCACCCGTGTCGACCGCTTCGCACAACAAATGACATAATTTGATATTCAAATTCCAAGACAAACAAATTTTAATTTGAAAAGAAAACGAAATTGAATTTCAATTTCAACAACCTGCCTCCAGTCAACGTAATAACTGGCTGTCTGACTGAATGACTGACTTACTAAATGAATGACGACTAAAGGAGAGAACGACTGTCATATTGTCTGAGAAGTTATCTGTTTTTCCCTTCAGAAAAATATGCTAATTTTGATACAACCCAGAGGCTTTTAGGTGCTGATATCATACGAGCAGATGAACAAGAAGGTCCACTTCTGTCTCTGCCAGTCTCTGTCGCTGCGCTTTGTATTTTTTATATAATTTTGTATGTTTATGTATAATTTTGTTAAGCATTTTGAACTGGAATTTGTATTAGCATGAATAGCTTTAACTGTTAGACAATGCGCCTTCATATCTGCATATATACTTGAATATTTTTATATATTTCTATATAAATATATACATTTTATGTCTATACATTTATAGTTATGATGTCATGACGATTCTTATATTTCTAAACACATTCCACTCAGTTTTGGTGATCTATTGCATTGATTTTAGTATACTTGAAACAAGAAAGAGATTATCATTATGGAATGTCGAGAATGTATATCAAAAAGTAAAAGCCCATTTAATGATTCACATCAAGTAACCAAGATAATGAACAGACCAATAACAGCTGGCAGACTTCGTTTCGCTGACTGGCTGCTTGAATTGAACAATACTTGAGAGCAATAAAGTCGACAACAACAAAAAGCTTACTAATTTAATTTGCATACATATAAACAAAACACACACTCGTTGTACACTTGATCATACAGAATTTTTGCGTGAGAATGTGAATACAGTAAATGGTTGACTCATTGTAGTAGTTATCTTGAGTTCACACAGCAATTGTAATCCAAAGTAGACGCACTCCTCAAAACAGCTGATACCAATGATCATAATGATAATGTCGATGTGAATGTGAATGTGAATGATATAATGGGCGCTTGTAGGAGACGTCGCCAGAAGGCATGACTAATAGTCTAGTTCGTGGAAAAGTCACTATTTCTACAAATTAGTTACATATGTATATATATATATATACACACATATATATATATATATATATATAATTCATTACAACTGAATGAAATATAAAAATTTAACGGAACAACTGAATCATGCAGGCCACCATTAAGCAAACTGTTGTTTACTTTCTTGTATAGTAATAAAACATAATTGTCTATTTATTTAGACAACGCAAGATTATATTTAAAGAAAACATACTTATTTTTTTCAGTGGTTTCTTTTACAGTCTTAGTCTTCTATGGCAATGGTTAAAATCATAAGCAAACGCACACAAGTTTTTATATAAATAAGGAGCGTACTAAACAGATCGTAAAATTTATCGAACGCCCTTGTAGATAAATTGGGAAATTATTATTTAATTTAAACCATGCACATCGACATAATACATTTTGTTCAGTTTATGTATACACTTTATTAATACTCTTTATCTTTTTAAACTAACAAGTAATCCACAAGAAATTTCTTAAAAGGAATTTGTATCAAATTGGTTTGTGCCTAAAAGTGCTTAAAATAATAATAAGGTGGTATTTCCAAATCGAAAACTATCGAACATATTTGAAATTGCCAATGTTTATCTATTTAGCCGCAAAATGTTTTCTACCACATTTAACGCTGTATTTGTGGCTCAAGGCTCAATGCAAAAGGTATAAAATGCAATTTCGGTGTCATCGTCAATGCCACCCAATATGTGTTGCAGCAACCAAACAGCACACACAACTATCCAAATCGTTTGAAAAGAGTTTTTTGTTTTGTTGCATTTTCTGCTTTCTGTTTCTCTTGTTTTGGCAATCTTTCAGCCTGACAGCGTTTGTTTATTGATGCTGTCTAATCACTGAAATATTTGGCACACTTCACTGACCCGAAAGTCTAAACTATACTGACTTGCTTGCTGCTCATATTCAAATCAGATAAACATACAAAGAAGCATATATATTCTTTCATACGTCCATTAATACATACATGGATAAAAACACGCAAACATACATAAGTGTATGCATATTAAATTAAAAGCACATGAGCAAAATACACACATTTTTAAAACATTTAAAGCAGAAGACAAAATAATTTATTCAATTTTAAATCAACAACATAGATATAAAATATAAATTGAAATCTGTAGCATTCAAGCTCATTGAGCTGTAAAGATAATTTTTCTGCTTATCAAGAAGTCGAGTCATGCAGAAGTTTTATACAATATTCTTTTAATTAATCTTAAAATTTACCTCTTTAATTAACTTTTATCCACATATTTTACAATTAACTGACAAATTATTTTAACTGAGAGAGTGCGGTGTCGCGTGTAGTACCCAAAATAATATTTCGTTATTCGGTATATGTTAAGCTAAATGCCTAATTAAGTAAAAAATTTCAGTTTTTTTTAGCTAAAAAACAAACACGAATGAAAGCCAACAAAACAATAAAAGGAAGAAAGAAGAAATCCAACCAGCTGTATTTGCTGTGTTTGCCTAACCTTGAAGTTAGCTAATGGCGAGCTATAGATAAAAAGCTTGAATATATATACTAACATCTCTACTAAATTATATTTTCATACATGAATATATATGTATTTATAAATTGTGTATATATACATATGTGTATATATATTATATATATTGAGTACCGCACGCTGCTACATGAACTTGTGTGGCTGGCATTTGAACTCAAGTAGTTGATTTTACAGTCAGACAGAGATAGATGATCCTCTCAGAATTGGCATAGTAAGTAAATTATTTGCGCACTGCTGAAGAATGTATATATATATATATATATATATATATAAATATATATATATATGCAACCATACGCAAAGTATATAAGCACACACTGAATGTGCAAATTTATTTAGCCTTGATAATTCCAAAATTAAAGATACTCGTCAGATGCTAGACCAAAAATACCATTTATATCTCTTAGATTTAGCATATATGGCAACATGGGAAATGCCAGAAAGGCATTTGAATTAATAGAATTTGATCATTGTATCATTAGATATTAAACTAGTATCACGCGTATCAATTATTATATCCTAGATAATATCATATTAAGAGGTTGAATTTGTGAGCTGCAGACACATGTATTATATATACTCAAACAAGTATCACATGTAACTGATTAATCTATATCTGCGTTCGGAGGTGATAAAGGACAGTGATGCCGGTCGCGAATAAGTTATGTTATGTGTCTTTTAGTTTCTCAGTGTATACTCTTAGTAGTTGTATGCTGTCTGTTCTATTCTCGAATGATGTCATTGCAAATTGAATTTACCCGGTTCAAATGGAATTTATTCAACTGTGTCCCGTTCCGTTGCCCAGGGAGCAAGGCCAAGAGATTCTCTTTTGCTACACTCTGCACTTTGCGTTTTTACTACCCAATTTTTTTATAGTCTATGCATAGTTGTATTTTGGATGGGTGTGGGGGCTCAAAGCTTACATTCAGTTTTCGCTCAGGACTTAGAACTGCCAACTGGCTGTGCGACATTGTGACTCCGGCGAACTCATAAAAAGGTAATAAAATTTTTGTTTACCTTGGTAATAGGAAGTGAAAAGCACACATTTGAATATATTGTATGGAACATATTCCAGTTTTACTTAGTTTATTCGTCCTTTTTTCTTTTGTTGTTGTTATTGTTGTTGTTGTCGCAGCCTTGAGTGGCTCGGCAAGTTTATTTGCCAAACGAAGCAAAAGAACGAAGCCCAAAGGCGGCTTTATAGGTAAGGAAAAAAATAAAAGAAAGAGCCCAGCAGGATAATCGCACAAGTCGCAGTCGTATCCACAGTTGGAACTTCAAGTTGCGATGTCGGGAGTCACAGGAAATTGATTTCTTTTCGTGGTTTGCCCTCCTCTCTTTGGTTTGTTGTCACACAGAATTTATTGATGATTGGTTTGCTCCTTGTGCATATTTATCTCAATGCAGATTTTATGCTTCAGCAGCAAGTACGAAAGATTTCGGGACAACGCGCCGTCTCATAATTGCAGCACCATGCATACAAATAAAGGAGGGGTACTGTTTATTCCATAATATATTGCATAATAAACTTCTGAAATTGAAAACTGCTGTGCAAGCTCACAAATCATTGAAGGAAATTGCACTTCATTCTCTTGCAAAACCCATCCCGTAAGGTTTACCACCCTTTGCTGGGCCAGAAATTGTCAACCTGAAGAGCTCATAAAGTCTTGATTGCACGAATCTTGATGCTATAAAATGGAAAAGGCATATTTTAAGTAACAAAGTCAGGAGGAGCAAACAATTGAAATCACCTTAAGATTGCAAAATCTCTAACAGATCTTTGGGTACAGTTTTGAGAACCATCATTTAAATAGTCGGCCATTTTGCTACCCTCCACGTCATCAAAAAATCTTAGTAAAGTGGCATGATAAAATGCCATTTAAGGCCACTTGGCAGCTTAAACGCCGCTTTGGCTTTAACTTTCCCTTTCGTTTCCACGCAATTCTCATAAATTGCCTTTGCTTCTAAATTTAAGATTCAAAACTTTTCCTTGTCCTTTTCGGCTAAATTTTCTTCATTTCACCATCCCGTAAAACTTGGCAATATTGCTGCTTATTTAGGCCTTCATTAAAACTTTACCAGGCTGGGATTTTTCTTTGTTGTTGTTTCTGCGCTAAACGAATGTGACAGATATATCATGCCATTCCGCTTTTATTTTGATTCATTGCTCTATTAAATAATTTTCAGGTACGGAAATTAAGACAACCAAACCACGTCCACAGCCGTTGACCTTTTGATTTGCTTGTCACCGACCGTTTTGTATGCATTAGCGAATTATTAAAGTTGTAACAAGAAAAAAGTTTCTTAAGTGTAACTGTATCATGTGCTTTGGTTTTGTTGGCTACATGTATGCGCATCTATAGACTATCCGCGGCATGCTTCAATATGCATTTGTTATTGAATTTTAGTAACAGCTGCTATATCGAGAGCGCATATGCGTTGTTCAAAATTTCCAAAGCATACTTCAGTGCTCGCTCAACTGTAACTGAAGTCCCTATCTATGTATTTGTCTGTATACCGCTGAGGCGTATGTGTGTTTGTGTAAACTTTCACCTTTAACTTTTGGATGATTGTTAGTGGGAAAAGCACTTCTCGTCTATGGAGCTTCTGCTCGCCCAGTGCTAATATGTGTCTAATACAGCGTATTAATTTATTTAAATTCCACCACACACTCTACACAAATATATATATATATATATATATATATATATATACATATAGTCTGAAGAGATACCGATACAGATGTGGCAGCATCCGAGGCTATTTACATATATAATGTATATCTATGTAAAACCTGGCATACAGCACAAGCTAAAGCCATTACAACGTTCAATGACACGGCAAAGTGCGCGCTGTGGCAACTTTTTCCAACCCGACTGACAGCCTCTCCACATGTGGCTGATTCTGGTTCTGGGTTGGTTCCAGCTCTTCCGTTCACTGCTCACTGCTTTGCTATCTATGCCCCGATGATTACAGCAGCCATCAGCGTTGGGCTTGTACCGTTCTGATGCTGCACAGCAGTCACTGCAGGGAGCATCCAACAGCCAGCCAGTAGTGAGGCAAGCACTCAGGCAAGCAGCAGTAAAAGCAGCATCGGCATTGGCATCTCTTCGTACCGTTCTAATAGCTTCTAATGCATGTAATGTCAGCTCACGTCAGTTTCCGCTATGCTTCCTTGACATTTGGGGAGAGTGAGCGGGGGATTTCCCTTACACTGTTACTTTTTTCACCTGTGCAAAGTGCACTTTAAACGGCTGCAAATTGTTCGACTGAAGCACGAAATATTGATTGTATGATATAGCAGCTCAAAGTTTTCACGACACACAATTCAAATTGAAAGTTGTTTATAGTTAAAACTCAATACTTATAAATATGTATTCTTCGGTGATATAAGAAAAACAAAAGGATCATATTTTTCAATAAATCTGCACGCAGTATTTACATTACTACCTCAACAAAATGAAATTCATTTAAAAATTAAATTTGTCCCTAATTATTAGTTATTATATACATGGTCTTAATTTGAAGTAAAGACCAGGGAAGCATACTGCTTACAATATTATGATGCATGTATAAGCCGATAGTGATGTCCTTGCGGCTGTGCTAATTTTTATAAATATTTATACCATGGCACCCTCTAAATTGCATCTACAGCAGCTTCCTTTAAATTTTTTTTATTGCTTTGGCTTAGTTTTGGAACAGAGAGAGAGGTGGAGAAAAAAAGTGAACGTAAATCTTTTACATATTGATGAGCGTAACGATTAAGTAGGGCATGCTTAATGCAGGCAGACGAGAAGTTCTGCATTTCCAACAAATACATAAAAAAAACATATACACATACACAGACGCATACATATACACGAACAGAGCCACACACATATCCTCAATTTTTATGCGGTTGTGGGACCTTTTCTTGTTTTATTTGTTATGAAACTGTAAAATGCTTCAAACTTTGATAACGGTGCTGTCACCTGCTGCTAATGTAATACAAGCAAATGTAAACACTGTCCACGTGTATATATTTTGATGTGTTGGTATTTGCATTTTTGAAGGACTTTTACTGTTTTACAGAGAATTATGCATTTAAACTAAGAATTAGCCAATAACTTTTTCAATGACTATTAATTTGAAATCTACACACTTTTTAGCCCCTTTGTCTTTTAAAAAAAGTTAAATGGGAGCTACAGGCAGCTCTCTTAGTAGCAACTTCGCCTTGACATATTAGTCGCCTTTTACGACAAGCAATGCCGGCTGAGGTGGTATTCTACAACCGCTCACCACACGGTGTGACTGAGTATATGTGGGTATGTGTGTGTGTATGTCTCTGTATGTTGGCAAAGAGGGTTGTCGGAGTTGGGTACACCCGACTACACCCTACTTACTTGTTTATTATAGCTAGTGGACTGAGCTAGTTAAGCTTTAGTATACTGACTTCTTGTTGTCACTATATGCGTAGTCAAGGCGGAAGCTCTGACAACACTCCTCTATCTAACATGGTGTCGTCTTTCCCTTCGCTTATATTTGTAAGGGATGTTAAAGTGTCTTTATTGTTGTACTGTATGGCGACAACAACAACAATAACAAGTCATACGCCAAGCATACTGAATGAAGAACCAAGGTTGTAGTACTCCAACTCAATTTAAATCCCAGCACATCGCAGCATACACCAGTGCTAGTAGACACACTCGTTCTCCACCGCCGGGTCTTTACTATATTTGAGTAGGACGTATGCTCGTAGAATTTTATTGCTCCTGAGCCCTGAAATATTCAGTGTGTATTGTTGTTGTTCTCTTTTTGCTTTCTTTTTGTTGTCCATTTCTATCTTTTTCTCATTTCGCTCACAGTTGCTCGCTGTGTTACTTTTGACCCACTTTACGCGTTTTTTATTTACTTAGTTTTGCTTTTGTGCGTCTGTACTGAAAAGTCCTATTATTATGTCCTTTTATTACGCATTTCCTCCTCTCTTTTCATCCAAGTCCTACTCCAAGTAGGGCTCGCTCCCTTACCAGATTGTTCTTATTTGCTTTATTTTTAGTACTTGTTTTCAAAAGCAGTAAATTCAATTACCTGTATTTAATTTATATTCAATAGCTAAGAATTATTTTGAAATATTATAATACTTAAGCACTATTCAAAAACCATCCTTTTTGATTAATTTTATTTTGTAAAAGTTTATATAGATGATTAGCAAATGACATACTGGCAGTTTACGAGCTTAAGTGTTGACTATAAATGGAATTCGTAAATCTAGAAATTGTCAGTCAAAAGATTTCTGTGTGTTGTCTATTTGTTAGTAAACAGTTAAATTGAAAGCAGATTATCAGAAACCAAACAATGTCTGAACGAACGGGAATACTTGTACTTGTATGTACATCAATATTTTCTTATTTGATGTAATAACATATCATGCTATAATCAATCACTTTCGTTAAATATTATTTAAAGGAAAATCAAAAGAACGATTTTAACCCTAAATACATAAAGAAGTAAATATAAATTTTTAGAAACAAATCTACTTCAGTATTTTCAATTTATATCGATAAATGGGTTTATGCGGGTTTTTGTAAATTAACGGCCTTATTCAAGTATCGAAAATTCAATTGGAAGTAAAGAACTGGAAAGGGAGAAAACTGGCAAATGAGAAGGCATAGGAATGTGCGTTTATATTAGCTTTTTATGATTCACGAACAAGTTGGGTGTCCAAGCAACGCAATACCTTGTGAAAATAATCAATATGAGGGAATAGTAAAGTTTCCCCCATATTGACATTTTCTTAGGCCCTTAGGTCAAAGGCCTAGACCCATTGTCGGTCTCCTTCCCTCGTGTCCTTTTGTGGCAATAGCAATTAAATTATTTATAGCACGCTTTTGTGAGCAGCCTTTAAACTCACTTATTTACATGCAGCCCGCGGCAAAAGCAAAAGCCAAAGGAATACGAGAAGCCTTAGCCTCGGAACAGCAATGCTTTATGTCTAGATTTGAAATGTAATGATTGGGACCCCATTGAACCCATGTATACTTAGATAAAGTACCCCAGGGAATATCTACACAGAATTGAAGTGACGCTCTAATTACAAAGGACTTAGGCTTCCAAATGCAACAATTGCTAATTTGATGAGCGCACCCCGAGCATCCTGAACCGTTTGAGCCACTTCAGTCAGAAAATTTTGTTCAACCTGAAATAATAGAAAAATTACAAACACTTCTCGACACTCTAACAAGCATCAAGAACATCACCCACAAACACAGGTACAGACAGCAACACGAACATTCTGAGCAGAGCAGACCAACTGACAATTATGCTGGACACCTTTTGCTGACAGAATTGCCCCCTGTCGACAATATTAGTAAACCTTGGCTAATACCATTGAAATTTGTGCATAATTTCAGACACTTTAAGCAGTTGCTTTGTGTGACTTAAGTAGCATCACCTTAGACAGCATTCAGCAAATTCTGTTGTTGCCTACCAACAGCTTTACGAAATTGAAGGAGTATACGTCGCACCTAATTAACTATTCAAAATTGCTTCACAAATTACCCATCCTAAATGATAAGTAAAATAAGAACAACAACAAGAGAAGCCAAATAACGTTGCTTAATGTAAGCAAAAATGGTCACCCTTCAACTTTAGCCCGGGAAAAGCGACTAGCTTCTTTACCCCTGTTCTTTTCATTGCTTAAGCAGCCGAGCGTATTATGAACGCCTTTTGATAAAAAGCAGGCCATAGGCCAATGCTCTACGGTAGCTGTGGATGATGGCTGATGGCTGGTGGTTGGTAGCTGCTTAGGCTCGTCATTTTCATTTTCATTTTTGGTATTTTACTTTTTTGGGTTTTTTTTAGGTGTTTTGAGTTGGGGTAGATCTCTTGTTTGTTCGTCCTTGACTTGTGAGAGCTATTATTCATTTGACTTTCAAATAATAAAGCATATTTTTTGGGTGCCGAAGCCGCATGAAAAAAGCAGCTGTAAAATTTGTGGGTTTTTTGTTGAAAATACATTTCAACTTTTATTTTCAGTCGTTTTTTCAATTTTTCTTGCTTATATTGGTTATGTTGAAAATGTGGGTTGTTGGTCGAACCCAGTTTTTATTTCTACTTTTCCGGTGAATATATAGGTTTCCAGTTTATGGCGTTGATACGCGCCTTAGGTTTAGGTTGTGGCGTGTGCTTCACAAGAGTGCAAAAATGCCAATTTTATGCATGAGAAAATATTTAAAATAAGTATTAAAATATTTCATTTAAATGTAAATTTTAACCGTGTATCCACAGTCCGTATGTCACATGTCACATAAGAATAAGAAATATATACAGAGAGAGAGAGAGCAAAAGTTCATTCTGCGATTATTTTAACATTTATCTCATTTTTATATACCTAACATCTAGTTAAGAATTATGAGCTACATACATCCCCGACTGGAAAATCAGGTTAAATACGATACCGAGCCGCGTTTTGAGTTTAACGTGATGAAAGATGATGCTTATAGCCTGGGATTCTGTATGGTACCCATGGAGATGGCAATGTCTGAGTTGAATTTTGAATTTTGTATTTTGCCTCCGTTTGCCTGTCGTTTGTCATAAAATTAGCGCCAGGACCCATTCCGTTTATTCCTTGGTGCGCCTTCTCCTTGTTTTTGCACAAATTAGTTACTGAATTTTTTATGCTGCCCCAGACCTACCATGTCGCGACATTCGACTACACGCGCTACCACATATACATCTTGTCCAAGTTACAGCACACCTCCGGCTCGACGGGGCCCTGTCTTGTATTTGTTCATTTTGTGGCTGTTTGCTGTTAGCTCTTCGCTCTACCTGTCGACGATGACGCCCCAGAAAATGAAAATTGATGCGGGCCGTGAGATTTTTCACGCCGCATTGTCAAGTATGTTGATTCGATTAAGATGTGGCTGTCAGAGTGAGGGTGGACGAAACAAAGAGAGCGAGAGTAAATCATGCTATGTACTCTTGCATGTTTCGTTGTAGATACTTCCACTTCCATTTTTATGTACAGATGGCCCACAAACCCATTTCAAGAGCAATGGCATATCCCGACAGTAGTCGCAGCTGCTGTTGCAGCTGCTTTACCACCAACTTTATTATAATTGCCAACAGCGTCATTCATACAAAGATCGTTATGAGCATCGTGATAATTATCATTATCTGCACTTGAACGTTCACAACTGTGGATTCCATACGAATCTGGAGAAACACGCGAGCCAAGGGAAATTAAAATTTCCGTTTCTATTGCTGCGTGTGAAACAGAAATTGGAACGATAATTGCAAAAATATTTGCAGGCCGCCCATTGTGTAGTCAATTTGGATGGCTTAGTCTGTTGCCATTCAACTCCACTCATCTTTCTGTCTTAGCTACAGTCCGTCTCTCTACTTATAGCTTTTGGGGCTTGTGAATGCAGAAAATTCGCCGTGTCAAGGTGACACGCATATAGCAATTGTTGCAGCTGGCCAGACAATCGGTCCGACAATAGCTGGGACTCATTGTAATTGCATTTTGCTGGGCTTTTGTCATCATCATCAACATTAACAGCATAAACAGGGGTTGTCCACTTGTCTGGCTGCTGTTAATAGGTTGCAGCTTCTCAAGTGCGTCATCTTTGGATTTGGTGCTTGTTAAGAAGGATATCCGCTCTTTCGCTTTAACTTACTTATGATGTATTCCGATCTGAAGTTGTTACTTACTGCATGCTACTTACAGCTTGCTGCTGCCATTGGCATGCGGACATCGTAATTACGAATCTCATTATTATGCAGTAAAAATTTATTTTTCGTGCGTGCATTTTTGTGTATTTCAATTTATTGCAGCATCGCTGTCTCAAGTATCTGTTGTGCGTTTCATTCGATGCCCTTTCCATGATATTTATGTATGGGTCTATTCGTTTTATTGTGAGATATGTAACAGTCAATAATTATTGAATTTAAAAAAAAAAGTGGCAATTTTATAAGTAAAATAATTATTTTAGCTTTGCTTTGAATTTGGAAGCATTTACAAAAAAGTGAATATTAAAGATAAAGGTTACTTCAATGACTGATTATGTCATAGTAATTGTATTCTGCTTCACTTAACACTCAGAACTCTGCCTCATCTTGAACTATTGGCATTCATCATCATATTTTATATTTATTTACCGTGCGCAGAAAATATTTCTACTTTTCGAGTGCAAAAGTAAAAGGCTTCCAATGCAAATACATTTTGGAACAACATATTTTTTATGTTGGGTTCTCATCGTGGTACTCTATATAAAGAGGGAAAAGTGGGTAAAAGGTTTGCCAACGCACTTTTTATATTACACACACATCGTTTCACTGCAATGCAAAATGCGACTTGGTATTGCATTGAATACATTTTGTTTGCATGCCGTAAACGCTTTGACGCCATCCATCAACACAGGAACGTTGAGTACTGTAGCAACAAGATACATTTTTCAAAATATTTGTATTCGAAACTGAATCGATTTTTGTATGTGTATGTGTAAATATATCTGAATCTAAATCGGAATATGAATCTATATTTGTATCTATATGAGTATATATAGCTTTTTTTACATCTGTCTCTGTATCTGTATGTGGATCTATCTGTATTTCAATCTGAATATGTATCTGTATTTGTATCTGAATCCAGACTGTTAAATTATCTATATATCTGTAAGTGCATATGTGTCTGTATCTGTGTGTGTGTGAGTTGCAGATAAAACTTCTTATTTAGTAAATGCTGATGCCGACTCCTCTTTTCTTTTGAGGCTTGGCACGCTTCACTTAGCATCTTAAGTGCTTTTCGATTTGGGATCTGACTCGTTGCCCCAATAAGCCTGAAATTCATTCGGAAACGCTCTTTAAAAAAGCTCATTCCCTTTTTCCAAATTGATATTAATTTGGGTTTTCGCTCTTTAAAGTACAGCCATAGACTGTTTGATGCTAGCTTTGCATAATTAATAATTGAAATTGCAATTTGGATCGGAATTGCAATTCCAATTGGATTGCAATTGTTTGTAAGAGGAGAAAAGAGAGGAGGGCAGACCAACAGTTCTCGTGGCCGACGTGTAATCCTATTTGCAAATACAACGCATTATTAATGTGTACAATTTTGTATAATGACCAAGGCGAGCGGAAATGTAAATAAATAATAAATAATATTGTTGCATTTTATAAGCATTCACTTATGGTACGATACTATACAGTAACACACAATTTAAATTATATACTCATACTATATGAAAAATGTAATAAAATTAACCAAATCGAGGATTAGATTAAAATAAAATGTGTATTTTATTTTTGTTTAGGCTTGTCTTTCATAATACTAAAAGTAATAATAATAGTACCAATTTGTAAAGCCAATTGATATTATTAACTGGGTAACCGCATCGATATTGTATTGCCAAAGGGTGTCACTAATATTTAATAAAGTTTCCACTACAGAACAGTTTCCTTACAAAGAAAATTATTGTAATAATACAATCATTAAAATTTGTGCATAAAATTATCCGCAACATTGTTTTGCAGCTCAAAATTAAAGTTCCTCCGTTGCACTTGACTTTAAGCATTTAGTACGAGTATTTTTAGTTATTCCATAAAACTCCATTGAAGTGATGGAGTCAACATTTTAAAATTCGAAACACCTACGCAGCAAGGAACGGAAAGTGGTGCCAGTGAATTATACATATAGAAATAAAATGAGAGACAAAGGCAGATGCAGTGTTAGCTTTGTAGTATTCTTGTTTATGTATAAATATTGTATATATATATATATATATATAAATATATACTGCATATATACATGGTAAATGCTTATCTAGATAAAAAGACAGGGGACAGACTTTGTGTTGGTGCGTACGCAAAGTTGTGAGTGGAGAGTTGGCCTCTGTTTAATTTAAATGTTCTCTGCTTAAAGGTCTTTAAGCGAGTGGGAAGAAGGGAAGTTGGCCAACCGAACGGCAGCTTAAGTACGTGCCTGGACCGGGGCTTATACCACTGTATGGACACTGGCGTTGCCACTTCTCAGACCGTCGAATAGGGCAGTCTGACAGTCTTACTGACAGAGAGATAGCTGCAGAAAGTGAGAGAAGGACAGACTACAATTTGCCGCGAGCTAGAAATCATGTCTAGAATACTTAAGTTCGTCGTGAAGCAGCCAAGTGCCAAGTGGAATGTGTGCTTATGCGTGTGTGGAAGCATTAGACTACCATCTCTTTCTACTTATATATATAGTTTCACATACATACGCACGTATATTGATTAAAAAAAAAAAGTATGGCTATATAAAGATTTATATACATATCTATACATATATATATATGTATAAATTATTGCGTAGGCGTTCTATTAGAAGCAATAGCAGGCAGTAAATTTTAAGTTTAATGAACTCCAAGCATTTCTATTCATTTCAATTCATCAATACAGCCAACAATTCACTGTTGTTGTTTGTATTGTCAAATACTTGTCATTTTGAAATATTTTTATGAATATAATATTTATATATAAATGCGATTTGCATATTTATTATTGGGTGGTGGATAACTCACTTCTAGTAACATCAATGTGGTTTTCAATTATGGCGAGGCTTTCAATTATGACCGCATTTTATGGCCACTCCAACAGCATGAGCTGCATGATGGCATTTTTCAATTGTTTGCCGCTTTGCTTTGTTTAATTGTTCAAAGTGAACGAAAAGAAACAAAACAAAACAAAAAACAAATATAACAAAAAACAACTAAACGAAAAACCCCATGAAAAATCAAAATACGAATACATGGCAGTACATGGAAAATATTTCTGTTTGCGCAAGGGGAAAATCAGTATAATAGGCTACCAATTTCTTTCTGCAACAACGAACAGAGTGAAAAGCAATACCAGTAGGTTTGATGTCAGTAGAGAGCACAAAATAGTAGCAATAAGCAAAAATGGGTTGAGTTTGTTGGAAAACATCGCGAAACATTTACACGAAAAATATTCTAAAACAATTTTTGTACAACAAGGGACAACAACATCTACGCAACACCAAAATAACAAAAGCAAAAGAATGTGAAATTTGTCAAACAAAATGTAACGCACATGCTCATAAATTTACACACACAACATCCTCAGACACACGTACACACTAACACACACATGTACAGCAAATGAAAATTCTTTTTTGGTTTTAGGAATTCTCCATCTCTCGTTGTCCTAAATCACTAGAATACTTTTGCCAGCTAAATAAAAACAAAACCAGAATTTAAAGTTAGCTTAAATCCTTTAAACAATTCTTTAATATATTTTTGTCTTTAATTTCCTCTGACTAAATGCCATTTTCCTATTCTTCTACTTACAGGTAAATTTTTTAAACAAATCAGAGCTTTCAATATATATCATTGGAATTTAATTAATATCAAAACAACTTTGTGGAGCGGAATTAATTCTGTAATTAATAAATACAGCGAAATTTTAGAGCAATAACAATAAAAGGAAACTTAATTAATCGCATATAAAAATTTCAAGCCAAAAATAAATATATATATATATTGCTTCTATGGCCGGAATAATATCCCTTATATATAGTAACTGAAAAACATTTTTTATTTGTTCAGTCTGTTGTACCAATAACGGAATACCTTTATTTATGTAAAATAATTATATTAACTGATTTATGTTTTTTTTTAACATATATTAATATATATTCAAGGCTTTAATCTTGTTTTCATATAGCTTAATTTGGCCTCAATGCAAAGAAGCGTACCATTCAGGTCTGCACTCTTTTGCGGCATGAATGAAATTAATTCAACTTACGGTTGCTGCAAAGGCAGGAGACTCATCTTGTAGTTGTACGTTTTTCTGCCTCGTAGCGTAAACGTTATGCACGCCTCTTGTTTGTAACCATTGCTGTTAATATAAAATGTGGAGCCAGACACATACAAATACAAGGGTATATCTCTTTCTCTCTCTCTATCTCTCTCTGTTTTTCTCTCTCTCTCTTGCTCTTTCTCTCTCCTCTCAGTCATGCACAAAGGCAACAAACTGAATGAAAAGTTGTAGTAATGCCTTTACAATGATTACGCTTGCCAGTTGCAGGAGCCGAAACAGCAACTGCAACAAGCCATAACAAAAACAATTGCAATAGCAGTAGTTGCAACAACAACAATATTAGCACTTGCACAACAACAATCAACAGCCGACGAGCTGCCAACTGGCAGCGGTTTCAACTTTTCAAATAAACTTCATGCGGCTCTGATCCACGCGGGCCTGTAGTTGTCTGTTCTTTTTTCTTTTTGTCGCAAACAACCACCGCTTCACCGTACTACCGCTCTACCATCACTCTTCATGTTTGCCTTGTGCTCGATTGTGCGTTCATTGCACCCAAGAGCAATGATGCAGTCACGGTTCCGATCTATATATTGTTTGCAGCCGCAGGATATTACAAGTGAGGCAAGCCTCTCATTACGCATACGACTAGTTGCCTATATGCCGCTATACTCGATAATATGATATAATACGATTAAAACGCTAACGAGTCTTAGGTGTTTATATGTCTTTCTCGTTTTCAAATCAAAACTTTAATTCGAATTTAAGTAAAACGTGCCTAATACCATTACCTTTAATTAAAATGCTAGTTAAATATCAGAATATCGTGAGCAAACCGCTTAGGATATATTAACATATATATATTGTGAGCTTATTTATAATTATTTTTTATAATAATATAAAACAGCTTGACCCTTTATATTTATTTTACATTGTTATCGTACTCACAAATACTTCTCAGCAATTTTTACCGTAATTTGTTGTTAAGTTTCATTACCGCCTTTAAAGACAACGACAAATATCCTTTAATGTAAAATGCACTGAAATAAAAACCACATTTTGATATAAAGGCATCTGCAGCCGCACCCTAGCCACATACAGCACGCCAGACAAAGCCTTGCAAAACTGCATGGACCAACTGCCAGCCCCTAGTCTGTTTTTGTGTTCTATCTGTTCAACTCACAGTCTCTCAGTGTGTTTGTCTCTCTGTCTGTCTGAGGTCTGCATGTTGTCTTTTTGTATGTGTATGCGCGTGTGACAGAGAAGCATGCCTTGAAGAGTTTTGCAGTGTTTTCTGTGCCATACAGATACATACTTACGCATACATACACAAATATATATACCCAGCCAGAAGTCAACCCTCATTGTATCGCCCAGCTCCTTTCCTACACTCTTTTGCCCCACACTTGTTCCTAGTACACAAATGTAGCGGCAGGCTGCTGTATGTTTGTGCTTATGGCAAATCCCTGCGCTCTAAAAAATTTATAAGTATGCCGCACACACAGATACACACAGCAAACATACACTGATACACTGAGAGTCTGCATGGCATGTTTCCTCTTTGCATTTGCGAAAACTTTTGTAAAATGACAAAAATATGCCCATTAAAATGAGCAAATGTTGGAATTTATGTACATTAGAAAGGCGGCATGTATATAAACACACATACACATACATAGAGAATGGGCACGTTTCTCATAAGGGATGCTCTTTTATTTCTCTGTCGATGGTTGGGGGTGCTGAAGCTTTTACGCTGCGCTTTTTTGCAGTGCTACGCCGTCGTCCATTCAACCAAAACTCATTCATCATACTCTGCCTTTTCCGGCAAACAGTGAAGGAGAAAGGCGTGGAAAGACAGATAGGGATAGATAGAGACAAAAAGGAAAAGAAACTAGTGTAAAACGACGAATTTTCAAAACAGCGTTTTGCATTAGGCCTGCCCAAACATTTGTCAGTCACAGTCACAGTCACAGTCACAAAGCAAACAATTAGCGTGTTCTTAATCAGATTGCCGCGACCACTTTAATGCCTGATAATTCCCAGAGCTCACTCGTGTTTGATGAGCCGTCAGCCCACAAAACTTGACCCCAGCACAAGTTTCTATATTCTGCCGCTCTTAGAAATTAAGAAAACTTAAAGCGTCCCCGGGCAAAGTTTCCAAGGATTATGAATAAGTGACCGCAGTGCAAAACTTTTTCAATTTTAATACAAATATTTGTAGATACGATTCTGCAGACTGCATCCTCCGATTGTATAAACTGCGTACTCAAATTCCCTAGAATAATAGAAATCAGACATACTAATCCAAGCAAAAGCGTGTTAAACGGATAATAATCTTATTTAATAAATACGAGTAAGGCTTTCACAAGAAAGTAGATTGATATTTCAAATAGCAACGCAGTTTGTACCCCTTTCTACTTATTTTTATTAAACATTTAAATAACTTGGTAAAACTTGTTTTAAATCTAAATTTTGTATTTACCTTCAAAGCAAATCTGAAACATATATAAATATAGCCCAGTTCAATATTGGACATGCCAGGTAACAAAGCAATATTACAAAATCCTAGTTAAGGAATTCCTGTTATCTAAGACACAGCAAAACTTGACCATTTACTTTGTCCAGCTCGACAAAATTACACAAGGGTAAAAAGTATTGTTGTTGCTTTTGTTGTTGTCTGCGTGTTGTTGTAGAAAATGTTGTTTTGAAGCAAAGTTTATGAGTGGGTTGACTACTTACTTGAACATTTGCAACAACAACAGGATGGAGAGTTTTCTACGTGGACATCTTTTTATGTGTTTATAACAAGCTGTGAAAATATTTCCACACTTTTACCCATTTGTTTGGCCACTCGACACTCTCGACTTTGACTTGGCTTGACTTGCCTTGGCTCGGCTTGGTTTTTCTTCTGCCATCTCTACTTTTCTAACCTCATCCTCTTCCGTCATTTCTTTCTTTATACCCCCATTTAGCTGGGTGACAGTTTTCCGTTTTCCGTTTTCAGTTTTCTTTGCCTTCTTTGCCCCGTTTTTTTCATTTTTTAGCTGCTTGTCTGCCTTATAACGTTGTCGCCTGGCAATTGTTGTGCCTGTTATTGCTGTTGGTGTTATTGTTTGTTATTGTTCCTGCAGCAATCCCTTATAATCGATTTTCATTGCAGCTTTTCCCTGGCCGGGGCGTTTGTCTTCACACTTGAGCAAAAAGGCATTGTTACACTTGGCTTCGCCACTTTTACTGGTGCTGCTGGGAAGTTCGTTTGCCATGCTTTGTTCCATTGTATAGGCGACTTGTAAAAACAGTAAAAACCGAAGCGCCATATAAATCATTCGTCGTTTTTCTCTGTGTTGTCTCATAAATAAATGAGAGTCAACTTTAATACACATGCCACAATTGTTTTTAAATTTAATTTACCCAAAACAAGGGTATAACCATAATTAAAATTATATTATTATTTTTAAATCCGTTTTCACCTATTCTTATCCGTTTCGTCCTCTTTTCAATTAGCAATGAAATTAATTTTCATATTGCTACAACATTTTTGAAGTTTTAATGAGCTAATTAACTATTAGAGCATACTTTCCTTTTCATTGCCCAATATTTAGAACCTTTCCTTGTTTGCATGAATCTGAAAAGGTCCTCTCGGCAATTTAACTTGCGTATTCATAGTTGAGAGATAGTTTATTTTAACCAATTAAAAAGTTGCAACACTGGCATTATGATTATCCTAGTTCACAGTTAAATTGAAATTCACTTGTAGTTAGCAAATTTGCACAAATTTATGAAGAATAAACCAAAATTCTTAAATTATCCTTATTATTTGTATTTAGTAGGCCTTAAGGCAATTGACATTTAAAGGACTTTGCAGATAATCACAAAATTGGCATTAATAATGTAGACTTTAGCTCATACTTGAGTGTCAGGTCAATAAATCAAAATCAAGCTGTTAAGTCAAGCGAAACAAAAGACAGCAACAACAGAAACAGCAAATCAGGAAGAAGAACAACAAAAACAAGTCTAACATTCATGTTTTTTAATGAAAACGATTCAAGTTGGTTCTGTACAATTTATTACCTCAGCCGACTCCAGTTAGGAGTAGACAAACTCAGACATAAATAAATCCATACGCCACAGCTATCGGCTCAATGATTGCCTGTGATATAGGTCGCAGCTGTGAGAGAGACTGTTTGCCAAGGAGCTGTCAAAAGTCCGTTTTGATAAGCGTTCTTACACACAAACATTACAAAACACAAATTCGGCTGCTTTCATTTGCCACCACATCAATAACAAGAGCAGCAACAACAACTACCTAAATACAAAACAACAGCATCAACAATAGCAACAAAAGAAAGCTAACAACAAATAAAAGAATCCAACGTTGGTTAAGTGCTGTATACAGCTTTAAAGTGGCCTTGGTATGACATAGCAATTAGAATGGTCCTGGATGCCCGCCTAATCTAGGTCCAGCCTCTGAACATTTATCGCTTAACTTAATTTCAGCAAGTTCGTTTCGTTATAGTTTTTGTAGCATATTTATGTGCTCAAAATGGCGACGCGTCGCAGACGTAAACAAATACTCAAGCTGAGAAAGCAAAATTTAATATGGCGCCATATTTTTGGGCTGTCTGTGTGTGCTTTCGTGTGCCTGTATGTGTATAAGTCTAATAGGCTTTGTGGCTCACAAATAAAACAAAAGGACGAATCCCTTGCCTCACATGTGTATATATATTTTGCCCTGTTAAGTTTTTCGCATTGTTGTTCCTTGCGAGTACCGCTTTGCGCCTTGCGGCTTTTAAGCGGCTTTTGCGAAATTGTTTTTGGCCACTGCTTAAATATTTTCATATATGTGGCGACGGCTTTTCACGCCTTGCCAAATATGCCATAAAAATTTCTTTCAAAAACTCATGCCACAGTTCTTTATGTATGTAGGCCAACTGAGTATAGATATGTTGAGCAGGCAGCTCTCCGTTCGTATACAGAAAGCGGATGTACCTCAAGTCCAATGAAAAATGAAAAAAAAGATAAAAAAATTGATGATAAATACTCAAATTTATTTGTGCGTTAAACATTCAGCATATTCAATAGGTTACCATATTGTAATTGAATTATGTTCTCAGCCAGAGGTTATTGGTTTGGCGGGGCTGCATTTTACCTAATATATTGCTTCTCTGCTTTTGAGCTATCCGCGAAGATAATTCCGGCCAGAAATCCCTACGTCTACAATATCAAAATTAAACTTAAAATAAGTACTTTGGGCAAACTTTTTGGCATACAAATTTACATAGGGAAGATAATAAAATGGCGCTTGTATCTACATCATCATTATCTTCATAATCATTTTCATCATCATCTTAATCATCTGCGTCAACATTTTGAAAGCACTTAAACCGTTTTGTTCGTTACTTTACATGCAAGCAAGCATAAAGGGAGTTTTCTCTATAGACGGATTGTGTATGTGAGTGGGTGGTGGTCTATGGCATCCCCTAAGCGATTGCTGCATTAAATTCTTGCTGGCTGCCTGCTTCTGTAGCCTTGGTGCTGGCGGCAATTTTTACTCAAATTTTTGGGACCACCCACAAATCTGAGCGAGTGAACGAAAATTTACGCAGCTACTTAAAAACTATGGAACGTTGCTTGCCGGTGGGCAAAAACATGACTCGAGACTCTGTAAACGTGGCTAGAACCCACACTGTAATCCAATTCATGAAGTTTTCTCAGCGAAAAGCGAAGAGTTCAGTTCCGGGGAACTTCAGAAAGAAAACGCAACCAGCTGTCTGCGCAAATTTGGCGTAAATTTAATTTTCAAATAAACTGCAATGCGCCAGAAGCGATTCCCATCATTCCTTCTATTTCTTTTAAACCGCCACTCTTGCCTTTATTCAACTACATTCGACCAGCAAACTCTGTTCAAAAAATATGCAGGGTGAAGGTTTGAAAAATATTCAATGCATTCCATTTACATCTTGTTATCGCTTGATTAATTGTCATTGTCAGTGCCAGGCTACGAACTAAAATCTGGGAACGACAATAATAGCAATAAGGATAGGGGTAAGAGGAATTGGATTAGGGAGATACGAGTGAAAAGAAAGGAATAGAGATATGTCAGTGTCTCTGAACTGCATAAGAATGACATGGCCAACAACTTCAAAGGCAAAAAGTTTTTGCTGATTGGCAGCAGAGGCTGTTGCCGCTGAAGTCGTTGAAGCTGTTGGCTGATTAATTTCCGCTTGGCTTGTTGCTAATTGAATGTGGCTGCCTTTGGCTCAGCGTCTACTAACACAACCGCCACCGCCATCGCTACCGCTTCTTTTGCCATATCTATCACTAAGCGACAATATTTAAAGCTCAATTATCGCAACCAATACAAGGAAAACAACAACAATGCATTAGGCAATTCATACGCCACGCACGCGTGCACATTGCAAAACAACAAAACAAACAACAAACACAGTAACATAAAACAAATTAAAGCACATTTTACGCACCCAAAAAAATGAGGTGAACAGTGCAAATTTGTAACTCATTTTGAGCGCAAATTAAGTGTCTGGGCTGCCATGGCAATGTTCAAATGCTCAACGCGTCCCTTTAATGTTTGGGCATATAAATTTTCCAATTTATTTTAGGTCTTACCTGGCTAAAAGCTGATGCTAGGTAGGCCATTAAAGTAAAAGGAGTCTACCTCCACAGCGTAAATAAAGTAGCTGAACAGCCATATAAATGTTGTAAATTAGCATTAGACACGGTGCTAATTTTATTACAAACTGGCAAAACGCACCCTAGAATATTCTTCGTCTGGTACGAACAGTACTGACTATAAAAGAATCTTGGTTTTGCTGCTAAAGCAGCTAGTAACTGTAGGTCTATTATTGGCAAACCAGCTATTATTTCATACGTTGTTTTAATGACTGCTATTTTGTGAGTGTATGCTTGTGTTTTAAAATATACGATTACATAATGAAAACCAGACATATATCATAGATGCATGTGTGCATACTTTTGAAATGATACAAGTTGGCAAAAAAAGGCTGATTTCCAACGATCCTTAGTCCAAAGAGGGTCCTTTGGTCGATTTTATTATAATATAAATTCAATTTGAAGATGAAAATCGATTTATCGAGTTAAGAAACAATAATTGCATTGAGGCTTAAATGGTTACTCTGACCCTTAAAGCAAATAAAAGTTTTGTATACCAGCAGTAGTACCCAAAATGGCCGACATCGTTCACTTGGGTTCAAATGTAGCATACTTATATGGATAAAGACATAGCGACAACGATTCTATGAGTCGCTATAAAGTCAATTTAAATTTTACAAACAACTTCTGAAATTGTATTTTAACATATCCTCTTATTATGGCGATACTGAAGTCACGCCCCTACATTGTTTATAATTGCAGGTAAACATAACCATAGACTAGAACAAATACATGGTACACGATATAAGAGTATGATCCTGAAATTGGATTCCAAGTTTTGTAAGACAAATATAAATCACTTGGAGCTTCATAAATCATTAGTTCAAAAAGCACAGGTCGTGATTCACGTCTCCAAATCAAAACCCATAATGTCAAAAAGTATGCGAGCATAACCCAATTAGGGGCAACAATAACAATAAGCTCTCGTTTGACCTATATCATTTTTGTTGATGTTGTTTTGGGATTTACGAGAGCAACCAAAGGATCCACTCAAGCATTTAATCAATGTCCTGGCAACCTAAGAAAAGCAGGTCTGTGTCATGGGGTGTGCCATTCATAGCCAAATTTATACGGTAAAGTTGTTACGCGGAAAATCCAATAATTATATAATCATAGGCGCTCCCATAAATTTAGAGGCATCCCAAATGCTTTATAAAGCTTAACAATTTAGAAAACTATCGTAATTATATGGACTTACAGCACACAATTAAATAAAAGACAAGTAACAAGTATACTTAAGCAAAATTGAGTTTAATTTCTATTTATTATAAATCGCTTGTCACATCAAAGAAAGGATACACCATCTGTTGCAAGCAATTGACCACGGCAACAGTTAAGGTTTTCTTAAACAATGTGATATTTTATTTATATTTTTTTGGGCCTCTACGATTGCTACTAGCAACCTGGCCAGGAAAAAGACCTAGACGAAGCCATTAGAGTCGCTGTCAGTCAATCGTTGAATGCTTTTCATGTTGCACACTCAGCTTATTAGTGCAACTCACTTAAGGCAAACAAAGGAAAGCTAAACTGTTAATCGCTGGCAACACTTAAGACAAACACGAGCAGCCACAGGGAAGAGTAACTCAGGGCACACACATTGGGGGCAACACAAGAGAAGCTTGCAACAATTGCATGTGGGTGGTTAACTGTTGCAAGTTCCCTCCTAACGAAGTCCCCCGCTGTCAACGATTGACAGCTTTTGCATTGTTCGCACTAAGGCCACATGAATGCACAAGCAGTCTGGCAGACAGACAGAATCAAGTGGCAGACAAGCAATAGCAACAATAGGAACTCTAACAGCGACATGCAACTTGCAACATGCAATTGTAGTCTACTTTGCTTGGATTGCGATTGGTTGAAATTCGTTTAACGTGCTCGTATTTGTCTAGTTGCAACTGCAAACACCTTGCGCTAATCTTGATGGACTGCCAATTGCCAAATACAATTCCCATCTATTTCTCCCTGGAAATAATAGCAGCATCTCTCTACTTCTCTTTGTCAGTCCACCTTTAGATGCCCAAACAGATGAGTTTGATTTTAGATAGGCACAAGAACAATACTGCAACAACCACAATATAACATAAACAATAAATAGAACAACTCTAAATTGTGAGGAGTAAATTGAAGGGCATCGTAGATAAGACCACTTCTTGTCTCTACAAAATAATACCTTCTTTGTATACTTTATCATTACTATTTACGCTTCACGGCATGCATATATACTTATATATATAGTTACAAAAAGGGTCTTACACGTTATACAGTGTGTTATATAAACTTGAATAACAGATTTTATCTCTTTCAATCAAGCAAATAGGTTAGGGTTTTAATAAAGGTTTTCTTAAAGTCGTGACATATCATTGTTTGTGTAGGCGGTATCATCAAAGGGTAGGGCAAATGGAAAACAAATTGCAATTAGTAATATTTTTATTTGCGGGTAATAAAGAAAAGATATATAGGGAAATGAGAGAAGGACAATTGCAATAGGCGAATTTGCATAAAATCTGAACTTTCGTTTACTTTGTAAAACGAAGCCAAATAAACTGGCAACAAAATAACACAACTATTATAACTGAGAGCATGTTTTATGCATGAACAGCATGCAACACCAATACCAACACCAACAACAATAACGATACCAGTAACAAATTGTAATATATATATATATATATACTACATATACTATGCAATTGCAGTTAAATAAAAATATCAACAAATAAAAGCGTTGAACGGAATAAGAGCCACGTTTCTCTGTTTGTCAGTTTGTCAGTTTGTCAGTTGGCAACGCCCTGGCTTATGCAACGTTGTTTCTGCAGCGCCCCTTTCTTTCTTCTACCCCTCCCGAACAAACAAACAAAAAAACAAGTTATGTATTTTCTACTTTATGGTAAATCAGATTAGGGCTGTTACACATGAAGCACGTTACACACACAAACGCAATCACATCAATACACACACATATATGGACAGAGCTCAGTTACAATTTCAATTGCAAAATTGCAGATTGTTTTATACGCAGTTGCGGGTTGCAGTTATTCTTGTTGCTGTTGATTTAACAGTTAGATTTATTGCATATTTGATGCCATGCAACAAATTGCCTGCATGCCACAGGCAAATCCAACAATTGCAGCTGTACGCAGGCAATTTCATTTTCAACCGAATTCACCAGAATTTTCATTTTTCATGTTTCATGCGCGATATGTTAAAACTTCCATTTAGTTTGGGCTATTCGTCCAGGCAGTTTTTTGCATTCTGTATTTACTAACTGAGCCTGTGGTCTAATATGCACTTACTTGATAACTCAATAAGCAGCTCTGACATTTTGAATTAAGAATCTTAAGCCCTGCATGACATTTGATAGACTGAAAGTCAATTGGAGTAGATGCTTGAAAGCGTTCCTAAAGCCTTTGAATAGTTAACTTGAAAATCGCATTTATAATTGATTACTATACGATATGAAACATACATGACTCAAAAGGAGTTTATCTAAAATATTTAAACGCTGATTTAAATTTAAAATTGATATTTACAGTTAGTAATGCACTGAAGGAAAGTATTCGTTTGTGTAATAATTAATCGACAAAATGCTTAACATTTTATTAAAGGATTTCATAATCACCAGCTGATATGGCATACTGATATTAACTTAATTCAATGAGTAAACTTTTGAATTTTTTATTTTTCCTGGCAATTTGTCTTTTGAAGCGGTTGGTTTTCATGTCGAAGCCTTTTAATACCTTAAACTCGCAACAAATCGCTTACAATAATTCGCACATGGCACTTCAACAAGAATAAATTACGGGGACACATTGTAAGCGACAATGCACAGACCGAAGAGCACGCACACATCAACACAACAGCATGCCAGCACATATACGCATATGTATATATGGTTGCCATATGGAAAAAATGTGCGCTAAAAAACAAAGGCAAAGAAGGAACAGGACACAAAAAAGGCAGGCAAAACGCAGATATTTGGGGCATACGGCGACGGGCTAGGGTCTCCACTCTGTGCATTCCTACACAAATCCCTGGAGTACCTGTGTAAGGATGTATGTGTTATGTGTGCGCAGCCGCCAGGCAACAATAACAACAGTAACAATAACAATAACAACAAAGAATGTTTGATGGATGTCAGAGCGCTGCTGAAAGGGAATTATTAAATTGATCGATGGTCATAAATAAAATTCGAGCTATAGCAGCAATAACAAATTATACCCTACTATTCGAATGTAACCGATGGCCAAACACCCTTACGTATGTCTTAAATACTTTATACATGAGTTTATGACACCATAAATGCCACATAAACTTCTTTCGCATTATACAGAATTAAAAACACTAACAGGAATGGCATTATATAATAAAGCGCCTAAGACTACATCAATTATGGTTCACTTATGTTGCGTATTTATAAACTAAGGGTATACAAATATGTATAAGAATATCAATGGCAATTACGTAGGTGTCTTAACCAGTTGTTGACAGCATATAGTACCGGCAATTGGTAAATTAATGTAGATACTTCTTGAAATTTTCTTAAATTCGCTATTATCCTTATAAAGACGTACCGAAACTTTTTTCTGAATGCCATCTGCTTGCAGCACTTGATCAACTACTCGCACTGAAAGACATAATGAATGTGCTGCTGAGCTAGAGATCGCGTTCGTCCTATGATGCGTATTGCGTGCACGTTTACAACATAAACGCGAAGCATGTCGCACACTTATGGTATACATATAGGAGCAAATTTACATTCACATACATATTCACAATCACAAAACTCTCAGCTCGAAGAACGTGAGCTACATTCATGAGCTTATGTGGGACAGCGAAAATTATGTGGCATGCAACCATTGCGATATGCGTGACTGGCCCAACAACTAGCATAACGATTGCCTTAGCAGCAAGTGTGTAATTGCACATTATGTTGGCTTGTCGTAGTCCTGATTCCTCTGGCTTTAATTCCAGTTAACAAATATTACGTATACGTAACACAGCAACGAGCAAAACCAATTTGACAAGAGCGGGTGCATTTCTGGGCACAACTTCGATAGGGGTTCGGGGTCTGTGTTGGGCTTCTGCTTTTATTTGAGTTGATGAAATTGGAATACGTCCAAAATGAAAATTAAATTCAACAATTTGCGGTTGTTTCTACTCTAAAAAATAGGACGAAGAGCAGCATCAGCAACAGAAGCACCAGCAGGACGACAGCAACCCCAATTGCCAAAGGCTAGAACGTTATAAATACGATGAGCATGTGTATTATTGTAGTATTTACGTGTGTGTGTGTGTGTGTGTGTGTACGAGTGTATGTATTCGGAAATGTGCAATTCGCCATTTCACTGATTGTTTTTGGAAAACTGAGTGAAAGTTTTGTGAGTTTCCCCATTAATGCCCAAACTCGTATTTTCTCGTATATTTGGCACAAATATTTTAACAGAAGCAGGATGTACCCGACTACGAGAACCCCTTATAATACTAGCATCTACAAATAGAAAAAAATGTGGATTTCATGGCATACGCTGTAGTTGTTACTTGTCATCTTGTTATTCATTATTTACTTTCTGTTTTTCTTGTTCTTTTCCTTCTTTTTCTTGCTCCTCTTCTTTTTTAGTATGCAAACACGTGTGCTCCCTTTGATGGCCGATCAATAACTAAACTTAATTTGAACAGACAAGAGCGTATGTTAAATATCGCTGTTATCACCTATGTTAACTTAACAGCAATGACATTTAACACTGTTAAGCTAACAGAAAGTTATCCTGGCCGTCTAACCATTAAGGTGTAGCTTTAACTCATATAATAGTAATTGTGTGTGACCGTTAGTACTGATGCTTAATCAAAGATATAGCTTAACTAAGCAAGCTTATTTGCTAAATTTGTGTTCTCTAGCTCTTATAGTCTCTTAGAAACAGGCGCTCATTCGGACGGACAGACGGACATGGCTAGATCGACTCAGCTAGCGGTCTTCAAGAATGTGTATACTTTATGGGGTCGCAGATGATTATTTCAACCTACTACATACTTTTGGATTTGGCATAAATCCATTAGCTGCCTTTATCCCTTTTTTTTAAGGCAAAGGGGCTACAAATTCACACCTCATGTGGTGTTTAGTGATAAATGGTGGATTTGGGTTTCTGGTAGTTTTTTTGGGGCGGAGGATTCCAGATGAATTGGCAATACTTTTAAGCAAAATTGAGTGCATTGTTTGAATTTCCGTTAGATTTTTAAAATGATGTGCAATAAATGTTTTGGCATAGTAGGGATAAAGAATAATTTTGGGAAATTGGGTCAAGTGTGATTAGTTACACATTAATGCTGCAATTGTAACTACAATTTGTAACTCTGATTGTCATTACAACTCGCACACATATATAAACATTAATTTAAATATATACACTCACACACATAGACTCTGAGGAAGGTAGACAATTTTATGGTAATTAGCTTTTTACCATGCCGTTGGCATTGGAGCAAATTTCATTGTTAGCATTAAACTCACCTACTGTTTATGTTGCTGCTGCTGTTGTTACTGCTGTTGCTACTGCTGTTGTGGCCAAATAAACCGCAGCGGCAATTGCCTTTGTCATTGCTGTTGTTGTTCTGGCTATGCGACGACTTCACATGCAGGCGAGTGCCAAAAATTTGTAAAATTTTCAGCCGATGCGGCCCCAGCGTTTCCCATGTGCAACGAATGTGAATGCCATATAAATTAAGTGCGGCGACAACTACAGAGACAGCAACAACAACAGTAACAACAACCGCATGACAGCGGTGCAACGCAAAAAGGTAATTTTGCGAGTGGGAAATTTTAGCACCAACAATAACAGCAACAACAACAATAAGAGACTTGACAAACAACAACAATTACAACAAATGCTGGCGGCGGCGGTTTTGCGGTGCTGGTGGTGAAGGCGACTGCAAAACAAAAGTAAAACTGCGAAAAACATTTGCATTTGACAATTGCTGAGAGAGTGTATTGGTAGCAAGGGTAGAACCAGGGAAATAGAAGGAGAAAAGTTGTGTGACAATTTAGCAGCCAGCGGATGACATTTAGAACTATTAAAAAGGCAAAGAAGAAGGGATATAGATAAACTACATATATATAATATAATGTAAAAACTGGAAAATCGAATATAGAATAGAAACAGTATTTTAGCTTTGATTTTTAAATCCCGAAATTATAGTTAAAAGGATAATTAATGACATGAAGGTATGTAACATCCCAACGCCAACATCAAAAACAACACCAAAACAAATACCCCACCACTAACACCAAATCCATTTCAATTTCCAATCAACTTAAGCAGTAAATAATTTATTACCTCAGCTAACCCCAATTCACAGCGGCAAATTGGAGCATAGAACTAATTAGCATTAGATTCATTTAAAGTTACAGATTCCGCCAAGGGTCATGCAGAAATGGAAAAAACAACGTGCCTTCTGACATAATAATACATAATTTATTTCACTGGTTTATTTTGAGTTGTCGCAGCATAAATCAGGGCCTAAAAAAGAAACTGAAAGGCAAAAACAGGCTAAAAGAGCTATAAGAGTCCATTAACAATTACGCGGTACGTTTTTAGCGCTACGGCTGTTGTTTGCTCACCATTTTTAAAAGCAGTTCATCCGAAGAAGGACACAAAAAAGAATAGTATAGAAAGGAAACCCAAATGATAACCTAATTAAGCTGCTCACCTTTAGGGAAATTTTTATGCTGGACAATGTTTCCTTTACGCTTTTGGACCGTCTATTTGGCGGCAATAGCGGCGACAGGGCAACGGTGGCTGTTTCCTTTTGGCATTGAAACAACAACAATAACAATAAACTGTAACTGCTATTACAAGCGAATTACAACAAGAAAATGTCAAACATTTGCGTCCAAGCTACCCAGAGCCATTCCCGATGTTCTTGTTGCTGTTGGCAATGACCCCAGCGTCATTACACAAAGAACGAAGAAAAAAAGAATAGGAAAGATCCACAAACACGGAGAAACAAAAAGAAAAGAAAAAATCAGGCCAGAATACAGAGGCACCCATAAGAAATGACTGCTAAAATGGGCATTAAAGTTTCATTTGGCAATGCCTGGAAAAGGCCTGGTAAAGAAGATAGAGATAGCGACAGAGTTCAGCAATTGCCGCGATAGACAGAGCTCAGTCTCATTCCGTAAGGATGTAGCTCCAATGCATACGCGTTTTTAATTTCCCCACAGTTTATCGTTGCTTCCTTTTCAATTTTGGCCCAAGAGCTGCTGTCTGCCATTCAATGCCATTCTGTTAACTTCCGTTTCATTGGTATAAAACTCGAGACCCGTACGGATCCATCTGTATCCACCATTTTCTCTCGCTCTGCGGCTTGTAATTGCTAATATCCGCTTTTAATTAAGCAACTTCCTTTTCAGCATTGTGGTACGGACTGTTTGGTCTGTATTCTGCTCCCTTCTACCTACTCCTTATTCATTGCTTCTTGCTCCCAAAGTTAGCTTTACCATTGGCTTTGGGCTTTGGGGTTCCATTTGTGTTTCGTTTTTGTTTTTTTATATTTTTTGGGTTTTCGTTTGTGCTCAGCATTTCAGCTGCCTTTTCATTTATGTACGAGAATTTCGCATCTTTTTGGCGCCTTTGGGCGTTTACGCCGCATAACAAATTTTGTGATATTGACCCAAAACTCAGCCGTAGTAAGAATAACGTATGCTTATAAAAATTGTAAGCTTTAAGTTTAACATGGCTATTTGGACCTTTTATTAACAAAAGCTAATGCAACTTTAAAATTTTCTACTCTTATCTCAATGCTCGCACTCAATAGTTCAGAGAAAAACCAGAGTTGCAACAACAGAAAACATTTGTGAATAGTTTACTCTGGTCATCTCTCTGTCTGTCTGCGGTCCTTCGGCCGTGTATCAATAAAGTTTCACGGAGCATATCAACTGCCCTGTCCTGAGGCTACGCCATGGTCTATGCACCGTAACGTATGCAATGGAACAGTGTAAAACGAGTCAGTGACGCTGACCAATAACAACAACATAACAAAAACAACAAGCTTGATTGGGGTCAAATCAACAAGGCAGTGCTACCCTGAACAACCATTGCCCTTTTTTGCCCTTTTAGCCCTTTCTTGTCTCAGTGCAATTTTTGCTGTTTGTTGTTTGGTTGGCTTTGTGTTTCGGTTAGCTGCAATGGGGAAAATACTCACAGCTGAGTCTGGGGTGGGGTAAACAGACGATGTGTTTCGTTGTTCAATAATAAAACCCAATAGCCTAGCCCCTGCAATAAAAAACATGTAGCAATATTTCAAACACGACTTGCACATTTCCTAGAAATCTATTCGACATAGATTAAACTGTAAATTCGATAAGGTGAATATGCAAAGCCCTGTTTAAGTAAACTTAGATATAACAATACCAATAAAATGGCATATTAAAATATATATAAGTTATTCACATTATTTCGAAATAGTTTTATATGCTTATTAATAAATATTTACAATGTCTGACGTCCCCTTTTGTACTATGTGTCATTTACAGAGAAGTTGTCTGACAGCCTGTAACCAAACATTTGCCGTCTCCCACTTTCCATTTCTTGCCGCTTGTTGCCTGCGTTTCTGTCTGGTTTAATGGCGAAAAACCTAACGAAGTATACCTGCAATTGTGGTTAAAAATTGCAGAGCAGCCGCTCCTGCTGCTTGTGTACAAAAGGTGAAAATTGTGCAAAAATAGCTGTAAAAAGTGCCCACGAACCGTTAGACTATCTATTCTCCAGCGCCAACAACAGAGCAACGAGTGGGACGTTATGTCCGGCATATTGTGAGGCTGTTACTGGGTGTGTGAATGAGTGTTTCTATCAATGTTTTTTCACTTTAGAGGCCGCGGCAACCGCTAGACGGCAGCTGTAAATAAATATTAGATTGCTTGATGTCAACGAGCTGTGGGAAAACATCAACACTATTATTCTGCGGCTGTAAGGCATCCTTTAGTACTTATTCTATAGAAGAATATTTAAAGTAATAGCGTCGAACAAACGTCATGGTTCAGGATACATTCGGACCGTTTAAAATTAGTCAAAATAGCATTATTTACACTTAAGCATCCGAAAGTAGAGTGAATCTCATATAGCAATTGCAATTGCGTTTTAATGGGAATGCAACAGGAAGAACAACAACATTCAACAACATGTAGCAACAGCATGAACATGCAGTAGGCAGGACAACTTGCGGCTTAATTTACCAGTTGCTGTGGCTGGTGCTGCTACTGCTCCTGCTAGTTTTGCTAAGCGGCTTAGTTAAGTTGTTTTTGCTGCTACCAATGGCTGTTGCCAAAATGAATGCAAAATGCATGCAAAGCTGGGCCAGTTGTGAATGAACATAAAACACTTTACCACCAGCTTGGTTTCAAATTTTTCCTATGTTGTACGTACATATTTACACATACGAACATTGAGTAACACAAATACAGGTGTTGCAGTTACTTTTTGGCAGCTTAAGAGTTGAAAGGTGATTTCAATTGCAATTTTATTGCTGTAAAGTAAAATGCTCTCTTCATGTCAATATAGTACTACATGCATAGAGCAAAGGACCTAAGTATCAAATAGATTCTGGTTTTAGACAGCTAAGCAAATATGTCTCAGTAAAATAAAATAAACTATTCAAACGAGTAACAGTTTGTTAAGACGTGTTTAAAACTCAAATTACTACCAAATAATGTACTTTCTTGTAATGATCTGAGAACCGTGATTTTATAAATAAGGTTTAAATAAAATTGAATAAACTGATAGAGAAAATTTAAGCTCTTATTGTTACAGCACTAAATTCTTGAATTAACAACTACTCTACAGTTACTATTAACTTGCAAATAGCGTGACCTTTAACTCGCTTTGAAACAAGTACTATAAATACAGGTGCATTGACCGCCGACCGTCATTGTATTTCCTTTTACTATTATCACAAGTTGCGTTGGCTTAACTGATAGAGCTGCTGCCATTGTTGTTCTTACTATTGCAGTTGCTGTTATTTCTGTGTTTCTCTTTCTGGCTGAGCACTGAGTTTATTGTGACAATCGGCTCACATGCCCTTCTACGCCTTTCTACGGCTTCATCTTGGTTGTCTTGGGAATTAAGCTCTGGTTAAAGTACTAGACGGGAGCCGCAAATAAATCTGAAACACTGCAAGCTGATACCTTCGAGTATGAAGCACTTTTACCAAGGATATCATTGCTAGTAACAACAGCAGCAACAACAACAATAATAACAACAAATGCAACAATAACCAAGACGCCCGTCTGACTGCCACCGACAGGCTGGTAAATCTCACTCGCACTCGCACTCGCAATCTGCTTCTGTTTCTGTTTCTGTTTCTCTTACACACACAATCATTCTGACACTCTATCTGGCAGTCATCACTTAAGGTACAGGTAGTATGCCACCCACTGAACAAAGTGGCCTGGCAGCAACCAACTGTTGCTGTTGTTGCCTGTCGGCACTTTTTCAGCAATTACTCAGCTTTACGATTCATTAAATCTTTATGTTGCCAGCATAATGGATTAAAATGCAACACAGGCAGCCCAGCAAGGAGTTTGTCGCCGCCGTTGTTATAACCTACTCCAACTCTTACTTCTACTTTTTCTTTACTCCTACTCTACTTCACTTACCCCTTCTACATCTATAAAGTCAATGTCGATGCTAGTGTAATGGAGTGCGGCTAATGGCACACGGCATTTAAGGACAAAGTCAGTGAGAGAGGCGCAATAGAATTGCAAATGATAATGCAAATGCTGCGTTTAGCAGAAGCTGCGCGGTGTGGCCATTGGACAGCTCAAATATTTACCAATTTAGTTAACTTTGAGGAGTACCAATAGCAAGAACATCAGTGAAAAACAGAGCATTGTCATAAGCTAAAGAAATCCCTTACTTTATTATGGCATAAATTTTGATAATTTGCTTTTCGCAGCTCCCATATAGATTATTTGCAGCAATATAGTTTAATATTATAATGATTGGCCAATTGATCTGAACAAATATATTTGATATTATAATATATTACTTTGATCGCGGCACGTTGCTGTCTCATCTCTATAATAAGTAAAACTGAACCATAAATTTTCTTTCATGTGGCAGATTTGAAATGTGTGTGAAATGTAAGCAGAAACGGGAAAAGCTCACATATTTCAGAATATGCTGTATACAATACAATCATAATTTAGTTAACGAACAGACACCAGGATAAGTTGTCATTTACTACTGTTACTTTTGTGGCTGTATGTGTGACTGCTGCTGCTACAGCTGTTGTTGCTGTTGCACCACCACTCAAATATATATATGCAAATTATATAGAAGGACAATCCTGGGGAGAGTATCTTAAGGGGCGCAAACAATGACCAGAGTCACCAGTGTGTCCAGTGCGTCGACGTGTGCGTGTCCATGTACAATTTTTGTGTTTGCCGAATCTAATAGAATGGGTGGAAGTATGATAGTCATATGTGGGCGAGAGCTGTGTATAGAGGCAACTTTATGTGACTGCTGTTGTTGTTATTGCGTAATCTTTTATGCCCATTGGGATCTTTATACTGGCAGTTTTTGTTACTTTATTTTGACCCGCTTGGTCCCGGTCATGTTATTATGCTTGTTGCTATTATTTTATTGCTGGCTGCCCAGTTTGTATCACCGTTTTCCTGCCTGAAGTTGTCCGGAACATTAGTTAACGTGCGTAGGCAAACAATTTGTACTGTAATTTCATTTTATTTGAAAAGAGCAACGGCAAGAGCAACATTGATGTTAACTGAACAGCAACAGAAACTTGTTTAGAAGCAATTAACTTTTTGAACTTGGCCTAGTTCCCGATTTGGTTCACATGTTGCTTTCACTCTTTAGGAATATGTGAACAGGACTGGGTACATATTTTGGCAATAACGAGCATGGGATGTCTTCAAGGGACAAAAGAAAAACCTGCTTTGTGTACAAATTTGCTATTTATCGGTGCTGACAATCGATAATGGGAGGGCCGATAACAGCATCATTTTCATCGTACACAAAACACAAATATACTCGTAAAATGAAGCATTTGCCTTCAGACAAAATGCGTTGTTAAACATGTTTTGGGTCAATATCATAAGCCATGATAGTTGTAAGCCACAAAATGTTAGACAAACACTTTTGCTGACATTACGATAGGCATAGGTAGAGAGCTGGATATGGCCACAAAAGCCATTCAAAGCCCGTACGAGTAATAGACATTGTAAATGTTTCACCTTGTGCGGGTTTTTGGGGTTTTTCGGGTTTTGTCATAAAAAGTGAAAACCACAACAATTGCATTTTCTCTCGTCTCGACAATTTTATCCAAGCTCTCTTAGATAGGTCTATAGCTTTACATCTCTTTCCTTTCTTCCAGCTTTGTGTGTGTGGATATATATGTGCTTATTTTGTCATTTACTTTGTATCCCTTTTAATGCAACCCCAAAAAATTAGTTTTTATTGTCACACAAAAGGCAGATACACACAAAACTAGACTCAGACTGGCAGCAGTCAAGGAACAGGATTCAGTCTTTAGTTATGAGGCTGTTTCATTTATTTTATAAATACAAGTTTAACAAATTCTGTTACGTTCTGCCTAATATTTGTGCTTTACCATAATCCAAAGCCCTTATGTACATGTGCGCTGTGTGTGTGGACTTTAGGTTTCTAAGGGGCAGGAAGTTGGCTTATGATTTTGATCAGCAAAATGTAGCAGAAGATTCTCAATTTAATTGGCTAGTAAGTGAGAATAGTTGACATTAGCTTAAACAATTTCTTCTAAAATAACTATAAGACCCAATCCATAATATAGCGATTGAGTAGTCCCTAATTGCAGCTGTTGGCAACTCTGAAAATCATGTTAGATAATAACGTTGCTTCTATTAGATTTAATATTAATACTTATATTTTCGTTTACCTTTTAAAAAAAAAGGATACCAGTTTGGGTTTGCGGCTACATAATATGATTGGTCGCTAATAAAGGTTAATCTTAGCTACAGCGCACAAAAATGCAAATGAAATCGACTTTAAGACCCATCCCATCTCTTTTATCTCACGCTCGCAACAAAATGGTTGCCTGTCGCGCCCTCCAAGAGCGTTAAATTTATTTATTATCATTGTCAGCGTCATCATTTGCGCCAAGTGTCATTTAGACAGCAGGGAAAAAATAAGAACAGTAGTAGGAACGACAACAAAAACACAAAACAGAAAACAGAAAACAGAAACAAGGCGGCAACATGCCACACAATGACAAAACGAAGCGTAAAGAAACAGGCAGCAACAAGAGCGTCGCAATTTGCGTATGGCACACAAATGATATCAAGTTCAAAGCTAATGGCCAGGGCGGCAGTGTGACAGAACCCAGAATCTGAGTGCCCCAAGGAGAAGATGGTCGTAGTAGAATCAAATCGAACACCGCCGAAAAGCGAATATACAATGCATGTGGCAAGTGCCACAAACTGTTTGTATAGTCAATGAAAGCAAAAGTACAGACCAGTCTAAGGAAATGGTGGTTTAGAGACGCTCCTATAACGTCGGCGTTTCTTCCTTTTGCTGCCTCTGGTTGTTCAAGAGGCGACCAGAAATAATGTACGCATTAATTCCTCATTTAAATTCAACGGCGCGTACGACGCATTAGTTGTGTCAAGCGAACCACCCAAGCTACTCACGCCATCTTCGAACCACCCGAGTGACAACAACCCATCAGGAACCCAGCAACCCTCAAGTTATATGTAGCATTCTTTTGGGCGCTGTTGCTATGACACTTTTTTTTCGCTTTGAAGTGTTTCTCGATTGCTTAAAAGCAAATTTCGTTCCATTTCTGGGCGAAAGTGATCAACTGTTCTTTCTGTGAGTTTTGGATTCAGCTCTTTCCACCAGTTGTCTTCTTGTTTTAAACTACTTATGTGAAAGGTTGTTGGCGCTCTTCCTGCTTGAGCAGTCGGCAACTTTTTAAATTAGCATAATGCCTGAAATTATGCAACGCCTTTTGCGCCAGCAGACACTTGAGTTGGGTTCCAGTTGTTGTTGCTGCTTCTATTGTTATTGTTGCTACTGATGTTGTGGCACTTTAAGTGCACTTTGCGCCCCAAAACAAACAACAAATGCAGCAGAATCACCACCAAGTATACCAACAAAAGCAACACTAACAGCAATAATGGCAGAAAACTCAGCAGGGGGCATAGTTAGGTCAAGACAAGTGCTGAGAAGTAAATCAAGGCATTACACTTTGTAATGTGGCTTTTAGTGGACATACATACATATATATATATATATATATCTTTATATATATTATATATATTTTGTGGGATATGTGTGTGTGATTACGTGCTATGCACTGATAATGCCAATAATTCAATTATCCTCCGTCCTTTTCCACTGCTTTTTAGCTTTTTATACTACTGTCCTTACACAGTCACCCCTCGCCTGCTGTTACTCGCTTGTCTCCAGCTTATTGTTACTGCCAAGGCAACTGACTTGCTGATTTAGCTTTTGCTACTATTTAACAGCGTCTATTCCTGTTACTATTGCTATTGCTACGGCACTTGCATTTAGCAGTTACTTAGCTGACAGCCAGATACTTAACAGCTAATAATAGAAGAATCACAGTAGGATGTAGCTAAAAGCAATTCTTGTAATAATCGAAAAAGCATTGATTTCGTTTTTGTTTCTTATTCTGAACCATGACCAAATAAATAACCGGTATATGTAAATCTTTACAAAGCTTCAGTTATTTCTACCAACTTTATTTACGCCAAGGGAATTAGGTCTACTATTACTTTATGTTTCAATAACAGTAATATACCAACATCCTTCTGTGAACTTTCGTTTATTTTCATTTTCTTTTTCTGCCTTATTCTTATTCGCCTTTTTTTGGTATTTGTTAAAAGCTTCTTAAATGGTTAAGCTTAAAGTGCTCGGTCACTGGCAAATGCTGACGACGTTAATTGTCAGCATAATTTCATTACATTTCGTTCATTAAAACTTTCAAAATGACAGCCCCAAAAGAGGCGCTAAAATGAAAAGAAATGCAGAGCACATCCCATGGAGCTTATGAAGCGAAGCTCTCTGGAATTATGGCTCATTAAATGACATAATGCAGAAAAAAAAGGGATCCATATATACACAGACAATCTGTGGTATTGCGTACTTTTCGGTAAGTTGAAAGCTGTTACTCGAAGAAGCAAATGAAAACCGCAGGCGATACAAGCACCGCTGGCTGATGTCTGGTAATATCTTTCTAATACACAAACACGCATCTATAATACACACATACGTGTGCACACAATACAGTGTCTGAAGTCCCAAAGCAAGAGCTGAGAAAGAGGACAGCAGGACCCTCAGGACATGTGCCGCATAATAGCCTTAACAAGATTTTTTGGCGTAGTCGTCGCCATCGCTTTCGTTGTCGTCATCTTCGACGTGTTTCTTAACTGCCGCTGCGTCTTTTTCAATTACACACATAATTAAATATGTTCCGCCTATCTCTTTCATAGACTCAATGTATATGTGGGCGTGGCGTCCCGCGGGGCGCACGACAGCCTAGGCAAACATTATCCACTTTTGTGCCGCATATGTGTGCATATCTGTCTATGTGCCACTAACAAATGGTTAAAATCTCTCCCAATTGTACGATAGACTAAGCTATACAGACTTAGCCTGAGCCTCAGCCTCAACTCATATCAAATTTTGTAGATTTTAATAAACATCCTGATAATTAAATTTAATCGCATGCTTTTATTCAACATTAGCATTAAAAACATTTGGGCTCACATATGTAGAAACACCCATACCCATACCAATTCTAACTTCTCCATCACGGCCACGAACACCATCAGAACACCCTGTGTACTGTAACTGTCTGTTTTCAAATGGCAAACTGTATTTGGTTTAGGCCAAATTCAATTTCATTTCATCCCAAGCGCTTTAAGCCTAAATAAAAGCTTGTGCGGTAGGTGGGCTGTTCAGTTGGTTTTGCGTAGTGGAGAGGCGGTTCAATTTGTGCAAACATTTTGTCTACTTAGTTTACTTAAATTTATTTGCTTAGGCTCATTGTGCTCTTTAATATGAAATGCTTGAGAGCTAGCAAACAATTTGTGGTCGGATAATTACATTTACTATACTGATATATATACAAATTTATATGTATATATGTACATAGCCAAAAATATACTTTTTCATCTAGTGTAAACCATGTTTACGTTTAACTTCGTTCTTATAATCCAGTATTCCATTATTCATATTGAATAAAGTTCCAAAAAATTAAGGAAATAACTTCCGATTATCTAACCAAAGATATGACTAAAAGGATTTGTATAGTATTAACTTTATTTTATATTATGCTATACATTTAAGTACTTAAAAAAATGTTGAACTTCTTGAAGCTTGGCTGAAAAGTTTTTCGAAAACTTCACTACGTCGTTTGTAATTGAATCACAAGCACTAAGTGAAAGCAACGAAAAATAGTATTTTTCTTTCTTGGTTGATAACATTAAAATAAATACAATTTGCACGTTTAAATAACTACAACTGGTAAAAATAGCGACAACTAGCCACGGAGCTTAGGACCACGACAAGGAGCATAACAAGGACATGAAATTAAAACAAGGGCATAGAAAGGACAATTCTGTTAAATGTGGCGCAAAAGCTGCGGAAAACTGTCATCGTCTTAAGCTAAAAACAAAAGTTGAAACGGAAATGAAAACCACAATTTAAGAACGAAAACCCTCTACAAACATACTTATACTCGTATATTGCGAAAAAATATATGGTGACAGCAAAACATACGGTGAAATGGACGCAGAGGAAATTAAGATTCTTTTTATGCGGCCAACTTGTGCCATAGATTTACCCATTTGGCGATGGTCTGGTAGGGAACCAATCTTTCCCTTATATGCGCCCTTATTTTGCACTTGCCACATAAATTGCTGGCAAAAAGTGTGCAAAAGTATTTCGCACTTTCGTTCCATACAGAAAGCAACAGCAGTAACAACAACACATCAACGTTGCAAATAAATTTCTATTAAATACAAATGAGCAGCAAAAAGTTTTTATGCCCAAGCCAAAAGTTTGCAGGGTGGCCAACATCAGTGAGCTTATGGATTGACATCAGCTCTCGAGTCTAAGCTGATAAATAAATATATATACTTATTTTTGTATTCTGCACCACACAACATCACTCTACCACGACTCTAGTCATCTACAACTTTTTGTGGAAACAATAATTATGTTGATTACACTCATATTTTTTGTTTCACTTTTGTTTAATTTTTGATTTTCGTTGCTTTTATTTTTTGAGGGCCTTTTCACACAAATATGAAATGATTTTATTTTACAAACAGCATGTAATTTCATGTATTACAAAACTTGTGACGACTGCAATGATATTTACTTACACAACACAACACCGAATGTATACAAAAAATATCATTTATAGTGTCAAATCGGATTTGGAACTGTTATAAAAGTTTGATAAAAATGTTTTTGTGGGTTCTGAAAGCTTTTAACCTTATTATTTATTACCCAGTTAAATTTGTAGATATGTTTAAGTATTTAATCATAGCTCGTTTTAGTGGTTCCTCTTCTGTGTTAAAACATTAGCATTTTTCAGCTTTTTTTAACATGTCACTAATCTCAGCTATCAAAGTTAAACACATCGATTCATGCCGTATGTATGCGTTAACTGTTCTTTAAACTAATTAGGTTTAAACGTCAGACAGTCTTTCGGAGTGGTTCAATTGGATACTTGAACAGTTGTAATCTATTGGCAAATGCTTGAACTGTGGACCCACTAAACATCAATCAGTTGCCCGAGGTGTTTCGATTCACTGCCACATACACCAAGTGTGTGTATATGTTGGTGTGAGTGGTTTACCTGTATTAGTAGTCGCTACTCACGTTGGTGTCCTCTTTTGTATGTCTCCACTTGATTCACTCTTTGGCTGGATGCCATGCGCAATTTAAAAGTCGCGTCCTAATCTTTGGTCTGCTCTCCGTGGGCCACGTGATTTGTTTGCAGCGCCTGTGGCGGCAGGGCGCATAACTCAAAATGCCATTTCTGATAGCATCCTGCAGGAAGCTTTGGCCTTAGTCTCAGTTTCAGTTTCAGTTTCGGTTCAACGTAGTTCAGCTAGCATTTGCATTTGTTTTGCGTGTGTCTCGTGTGTGTCTTGTATGAGTATTGTGTATATCTTTTTATGTGTGTGAATGTAACTGTGGGTGTTTGGTTGGGAGTTTTTAGACAATATATCAAATTCCAAGCAACGGGTATGCATGTTACATTTTATTTAGATTCTTGCACAAAGATTACGCTGCATTGTCTGACTGAAGTGGAGCTGGCCAGGAAATGGTAGCTAAGTGCAGCAGCCGCACATTAATCATGGACTACTTCCCAAACCAATTTTTTCCTACCCCCATGCTCCGTCCCATGAAACGTGTTGAGCGCTGATTCATAAACCATTTATAGTTTTTGTTGTTGCTATTGGTGTTGGTATTGCTGTTAGTATTGTTGTTAGTATTCTTGTTGGTCTCCTCGTAAATCGCACACGCAACTTGTTTGGCGACTTGGAAGGGTTAAGAAATTTATGTGTTGCAATTATTTTCTTGAAATAACACTTAAAGTGATTTACCGAGCATGTAGGGAGGCTTAACCAAGGGGGTCAGTGGCAAAGGGATGGGTCGAAAGCAAATTTAGAATGCGTATTTCAAACTTTTCCGTGTGTCTTAGTCGGCTATGCTATATATTCCGGATCATTGATTTTGCGCTTTTGCATTGAGCTTAATAAGATTTGAAATAAACAAAAAAATAGAAAGAGTAAAGCGTAAAGAAGAAAAGGGTTACACCATTCTACATAAAATAACAAGCCAGGATATATTGGTCATTTGTGCAATTTGTGGTACCTTTAAGTGGCTGTCGATGCACGTTTTTAGCCCCAAATTGATTCCGTGAAAGACTAAGGTCTAGGGATGTAGCAACATGTTGCTGGTGTTTTTGGGGCCCGTAAAATATTCAATAACATGTTTCGTTATTGAAAGTGATACATGCGAACACAAAAGTGGTAGCCGTGTTATTATGTGTGATTCTATATATATACATCTGTGTGTGTATACGAAATATATGCCAAGGGTGGGTGGGCAGCTTGTCCGCACTGTTTACCAAAGAGTCATAACTGCAATGGTAGTGGTCAACGAAGCGGCAGCAAAACGTGTGGCCTTCAGCAACGCCCAAAAGTAATCGGTGTAGTTGTAGATAGGTGTGCTGCTAATGTACACACTAGCCACTCAATACAAGCAACACATCGTTTTATCAGGAGTTTATGTATACTTAATTTTTGCTGGGCATTACAGTAGAACTATCCCAGTATCTGCCTAAGAGTCTGCAATGTCTATAAATTTGCCGTTAAAATTATTACCTGTAATTGCGTCAGGGCATAAAACATAATTTAAATTTATATTTATGCCAGCACTGGCGCCAGACCAGCATAAGCAACACAATCAAAACCTACAACATCGGCAACAAAAACAACACAAATAGTACTAGCAACACCAACAGCGACAATAGCCCCTAAATTATCAACTTAATGTGCTTGAAAATTCTTAAGTTGCACGGAAAATGTTTCAATGTAAATTTAATGGCAAATTGAAATGACTGCACACGTCCATTAGGCTCACTTTATTTAGCCTCTATATCAAAAGTTTCTGGTAGGGACAATTAAGAAGGCTGTAGTCGAGTGTACTCAACTAAGAGGACCTTTGCCACATATAAACAGTTCTAGACGCACTTTAAGCTGTTGCATGTGCTTTTTAACCCCCGCGCACCATAGCCAATACTTAATGTAGAGAGGCTAGTTGTACTAACTATTAATTAGCCACTAATTAATTTTGGATCAATTAATACTAATAATATTAATTGTTTTATACTTTCAGACTTGCTACGAATTGGAGCGCTATTTGCGCGATGAACCAAAACTACAAAATTACAAGAAGATACACACAGATCTGGACACAGCCTGGGATATATTTTCGACGCCTGCACGTCTGCTAGAAGAGCTAAAGATTAAGGAGAGCTTGGACACGATATCAACGACCTCATCAGTGTCCTCCAATTGTTCGGGTATATCATGGGACAGCAATGGATCACAGGCACTCAGCTGTGCAGTAGTGGTCAAACAAGAGCGGATCGATGAGGATGATGAAGATGCGGCACATGGAATAGGTTGTGATGAAAAATTGGGTGTGTTGTTTGCTGCGCCACCCTCAGCCATATCGCCGAATCCCAGCATTAGTAGCGCCGGTAACATGACACCTACAAGCAGCAGCAACAGCAGTAGTAATAGCAGCGGTAGTATCAGCAGTAGTAGCATTAACAGTAATTGTAACACCATTACTCTAAGTTCAAGCAGCAGCTCTGCGCCAGCTATTAAGGTTCGTGTGGTTCAGGCCAAAGCTCAGCGGCATTATAATTTAGGGCAAGGGCACGTACATGACTTTGTGCTGCCTCCTTTGACGCCGCCATCCTCCCCTGAGTCGACTCTTCGTAGCCATAACTATGCACAACCGCCACAGCAACAACAGAGGCCCCAGCAATACGATGCAAGCGAATTGGCTGCACTCATAAAGCAGCAACAACGCCAACAACAACAGCACACTCCTACAACAGTAAATTCCACACCCGCGACCGCCATTTTGCACTTCACCAGCCAACTGCAAGGCACTAAGAATTCCACACTGACACAGGCCACAACGTTGCACTTGCAACAACAGCAGCAACAGCTGGCAGTGCAACACTTAAGTATATCGCCGCAGGCGCTTAGCAAAGTCAGCAATACAAGTAGCTCGACAAATGGTACCACGAGCAGTAACAGCTGTAGCAGTAGCTCATCCGCTTGCAACAGCAGTAACAGTAGCGTCGATCAATCGTCGGCTAGCAATAGCAGCATTCCACGCAGCACCATCGTTCGTTTAACCACAGCCAATGGAACTCCTGGCGCCGCTGGCATCAGTCTGGCCCGTGTTATACAAATGCAAAACAATGGCAATGCGAATGTTGCTGCTGTGCTGAGTGCTGCAGCAAACAACAGTAACGTTAATAGCAATAATAGCAGCTCCAATTCTGGAACCACAACAACAATGCAACAGCAATCTACAAACCAACAACAGCAACAACAGACGCCACAAATAGTTGCCGTGGTTACATCTCGACCTGAAAAATCTACAACTGGTGCGTATTAATAGTCACACGACATATCCATTTTTGAAAACAACACTTAACCCAGTTAAATCCACAGCTTCTACCAAAAATCATCACCCGCGCCCACATCACAGTGATCACAGCCCCGACGCCAAACGTCGAATACACAAGTGCCAATTTTTGGGATGTAAAAAAGTGTATACGAAAAGTTCGCATCTGAAGGCGCACCAAAGAACCCATACAGGTTAGTATACCCACGTACTTTTATAACCTCTTTTTTATTCAGGCCTCATACTCTGTAATATTTGGTTGGCCACAATGGAGACACTCACTGGCCACATGGGCAGGGTGTGTACCTTAATAAATCAGACCTTTGTGACAACAACATAACAACATGCCAGAGTGTCGCTTCGGTGTTGTGAACACTGAGGACATAGGACAGAGAGCACACTATAGGAGATAGGGAGAAAGGTCAGGACACGACGTATATGAAACGTTGCATTGTTTGGCTGACATTGTCCCAATGTTTACATCCGCCACCGCTGCCCAAATAATATGCAGAGTCAAGTGCACCAGGCGGGCAACCAAAAACATCCTTGCATGACAGTAGACGAGGCTTGAAATTTCAATAAAAATCGCATAATTCAAAAATGAAATATTGGCAATACACATACAGCCACCTATATCATTGCACATATACCGCCAGATAGATAAAGCCCAGCGATGAAATGTAATTTTATTGCTGCCACATTCAGCGTCACAGATTTAAGGCCCATAGAGCGGGAACATGTCGAATTCATCTATTGATTTGTGCCTCCACAACTTTGAAATACACATATGTGCCTATATGTCTGTGTCTGTCTTTGCCTGTGTGTTTTCAGTCGCGCTATAGTAAATGCGTATGTGTGGGTATATGCGTTTAACAAGAGCTTTTGGCAGCAAGCACTTAACCCATAAAATATAAAACCAAAATCCATTTTAAGTTTTTCACATTGAGCCAAAGCAGTGCATATCTGGTGTATCTATATATATATATTATGGTAAAAAAAAAATATAATATATATATATATATATATATATACGTACTTGTATTTGCTCTCTCTGCCGCATTCAATAACATTTGTAGGTTCTTTCATTTCTGCGTAGTAAGATTTGTTTGTGAATAGTTAAGAGAGATTTGAATAGTTTGAATACTCATAGTTTGTTTGCAGGGTTAAATCCTTTAGAGGATTTTTAACAAAATACTTTTTGCAAAATTTACATTATACCCAAACAATTTACACACACAGATCCACATACATGATAAAACTTACTACACTTGCTTTAATTTAAGGACACAGAACAGACTAAACAGAACTGAGAATTCTTTATTTATGTGTGGCAAGTTTGATATGGCCCAATGAGTACATCATCCGCTTGCCACAAGCTTTATAATAATTAAGAGGTAGTATGTAATTAAAGTTAAAGTAGTCCTCAAAATATCTTTGTTCTGTTAAATAATTAAAATTGAGTGTGAACGGTTTAATGACAAAGTGTATGGATCAGCCCCTTTTACACAAAATTACAAAAAATTCTCACAACTCCCATATACCTATTAAGCACCTAAAGAATGGGGTTGATATATTAAAATGGTATTATTTACCATTTGATTTGTCCGCAGAACTTTGTTCGATTAATTTCAACATACAAAACTGCAAAAAATAACAATTTAATTAGCAATCAACTTTTGAAGCTATTCGCTGTTGCCTTTTTATTAAACTGTTTGTTGAACAATAAGAAACAACAGCTCGAGGATTCATAAAAAATCCTTAACAATCAACAAGTTTTTTGAAAGTGAATGGGGCTTGGCTCATAATTTTCAGTTTATCCTTGAGAGTGAAAACTTTTACCAAGTTAAATCGTCAAAAAGAAAAGCCTTTCAGCCAGACAAGCATGCAGGCAGGCTGGCTGGCAGGCAGAGCTTTAGGAAGGTAGAAGGAAAAAGGACGCGGTATATCAGGCATGTGGGCGTGGATTGGTTGATTGGCTCCACGCCCGTGTTGTTTGTATTGTGTTTACTTGCAACTTGTTGTAGTTATTATTATTGTTGTTCTTGCTTTCTCATGTTGTTATTCTGTGTGTTTGCCATATTGGCTATGTTTCATTGTTTCCCTCCCTAACCTCCGCGTTGAGGCGTAAAGTGTTAATTTGTTAAGACAAAGTTTTCTGTGCAAGTTTTTCGATAGATGGATAGGGTTTAGCTTGGGGTTGGGCCTGGAATTGGGGTTGGTCTTGGTGCTGGGTAACGCTTTTAGTTGGGGTAGGCTCTGGGAATAAATGAAATAACAAGAATCCAGACCTAATAGAGCTATGCACAAGTTACTGCTGATAAAAATGGTGTAATTAATTACACATGTTCCCAAGCACACAGACAAAATGGACAAAGACGACAGAGCTGCCAAAATAAATCAAAAGCCAAGGTGTTTTTCTGCTGATAAGAGATTGTAACATTTGATTGTCCAAGGAAACAACAACGACACGGACAACAGCAACAACGATGAGTCCTAACGAATCCCTAAATGTCTATATATACTTTTTTTCTCTTTTCTGCGTTTTTTCTCGCATCTAGAAAAAAGTAATTATTTTAATGACACCATGGAGACAGTGAGGCGTACGAAATTAAAGGAAATTTTAATGAATTACGTCTTTTGCATAAAATTAGGCAAAAATTTCATTACAGCTGCTGCTTTAATTTTGTCGCATTAGAAAGTAAGAGAAAAAAGAGAGTGACCAGAAATAGTAAGGGGTGTGCAAATAATTGATGATTCGCCATTATTTAGATTCCAATCCCAAGGCTAAAGTTGCAAATCCCAATTCCTGAGTTCATGAACTTTAGTCTAGGGTAGAAGTCAGTTGGGTAAACATTAATTTGATTTGATTTCGACCGCAATTTCGGCCTCAAAAACATTTTCATTTCGTTTTCAGTTTCTCAGTTTTCCGTTTGCGTGCATCTCATTACAAAAGTATTCAAAATGATGCTATCTTAAATCTAAATCGGGAGAATATCTCAACAATAGAATATCAATTAAGGTGCTGTAAGTAAAATTTAGCTCCTTCTGTGGATGCCAATAAATGCGTGCAGTCTGCAAAAGATTTCAATTAGTTAAACGCTGTGGCTATAAAAACGGTAGACTTGCGACGGAAAGAGATGGGTATGATTGCAAGACGAATAGGGAAGAGGTGGTATCCGATTTGGAGTTAGGTGCTGCCGTTAAGAAAAGATTACAAGTGCAATCAAGCGGAAAGACGCAAACAGACCATAAAAATTGTGTTGAGTGCAAAAGCCGAGAAGGCGCACAGCGCATAAAAGAAAAGCCAAAGAATAGCGTGCAATGAAAGGAATGCCAAGACCTCAACCTCCGTCCCATCTCTCCTACTATTTTCCATGGTTCTTTTTCCATCTTTTCCGCCACTGCACCCTGTATTCGTTGCATGTCCCGCCTAGTATTCTTTCTATTGGTCGCTGACATTAAAACCCAACGCCAGCAAAATTTATAAAATATTAACTGGCTTCGAGGTCTGCGTTAAGCAGCGGCATCGGCTGCTGCTGCTGTTCTACTGTTCTTGCAGCTGTCGGCTGCAATTGTTACTCTCTTTCCTTTCCCTTTGCCCCCTATGACATCGACCGTTTAAACAATTTACAAGTGCGCCTGCAGAAACTGAAACTATTGATCTAGTTGACATTAAGGGCTGGAGAAGAAGGTTAACGAAGCAAGCATTATATACTAGTAAAGTACCTATACAGACAAATAGCTGAGGTTAAGTTTTAACTACGTTCGCTTCAATAAATTAACAATAGGGTGACAGGGAAAGGGCAACACCATGGAAATTGTATTAAATCTTTATGCACTTTGAAAGATCAATTAAAAACTTTTCAACCTAATAGGGGAACTTATTGGATACATTTTAAATATTTACTAGTGTGCTTAATAATTCTGATAGCATTTCCTTAGTTTTATCTAAGAACTATAGTCACTTAAAAATATATGTAACAGCAAATAACAAATTAAACAGAATAAAAAAATTTTTAGGAACAATGTCTTGCATATAAAATTTATCGAAAATAGTATGAAAATATTTCCTCTTGCAATGGCAACTAATTAAAAACTCTTGAATGCTAGAAGCAGCAACTGAAGTAGCCCAACAATTTAAGCAAGAACTCAAGGGAATTGCCTTATAGCATGAGATATTTTTGTATCTTGACAGTTGAGCTGACTTTTCACTGCGGATTCATTTCAGTTCTTTTCGCTTAACATGATAACACGAGCTGTTAAGACAGTGTACACAATTTTGTGTCTATATATGTATTAAGTCAGTGTATGTGCAGCTTAAATGCACTTTAATAAAAGGCTCTTGGATAAAATCAGTACCAGTGCAGCAAGCACTTTGTGCATTTGACGCTGATTTACACAGGCCGAAGCCAAAAAGCGACCACAAAAAATGCCAAAAGTCAAAGCCAAAGCATTTTACCAGGCCACCACTTTCCCACACACACCGAAGCACACACTCGTTTAAAACGTGTGTGTTGGTGATGTTCGGGTAGCTGTTTTATTTATAGCTGCTGCTTCGATTTCTCGCTCACAGTTCTGACAGCATGCCAAAGTGCAAGTGGCAGAACACCCACACCCACATATAGGAATGGATTGAGATGTCCCTGTTTTAACCCCTTGCTGGACACAGCGTTTTATTTGAGAAACGGGCCAAAAGTAAACAAATGGAAATTAAGAATCCTGTTAACGGGTCGCTTCTTTCCTCAGCCAGCCAAGTTGGCCGTAAGTGCATAATGTGAAATTGAGCACGGAAATATCACACATTTCCGCATGCATTAACTTTTAAGCTCTCTATGCGTATTTGTATAAATATATATATATATATATATATTTATTTACATATAAACATATATATATATATATAGAGGTATGCGCAGCTACTGTGGTATGCGTAACAAAGTTTTCCACTCAGCTTTATGCATTTTTCTTGGCTGTCGTCTATTTTGCCGGTTATCTGGCTCCATTTTTCCTGTGCTTTTCTCCATAGCAACAACGGCAGCAATGGCAACGGCGGCAATTTCCTGCCTCGGCTGCTGTTTGTCTTTTAAACTCAAATAATTTTGCCATTTTTTCTGGCACAGCTCTGTACTGTTTTGAGTTCCACTCTTTGCGCATTTTTAGGTTTTTATACTTTTGTGTGAAATTACAACTTCTGCATTTCCTTTTCCTTTCGCGCAGGCAAGCTGCCTGAATCGTATCCCTACCAAGCTATGTCTCTGTTGTAGATATGCTGTTGTAACCTGGTACAAGTACTGGCACTGATACTGGGCCATATAGTGACTCTGTAACTGGTTCTCTGGTTAGCTTTCGGCGCTTTGGCTTCTGCTTCTGCAACATCCTTTGAGCCTTTTGGCACGCATGAAAAATGTTGGCAAAGGAATTTACATTTTGGCACAGCGTTTTACTGGCGTCGACGTAACCGTCGACATCAGACTACACCACATTCTTGTTTTGTTTCGATTTTTCCTTTTTTTTAATTGTCTTACATTTGGTGAGTATGCATTGCCATTTTCTTTTCACTATTATTTACAGCTTACATTATGCATATTACGTTGAATATTCCGTGCAACGATTCACAATAATACCGAAATTATATTTTCTTTTCAACTAATTTTGTAAACATTAACTTCTATAATAGAAATTAATGAAATTTTTTTGCAAAAGCTCTGAATTCGCTCGAATAAACTTAAAGAATCCAATTTTTAATGATGCTTATTTTATACATTATTTTTTACAAACTTTAAATAGAGAACAACCATTATATACTTTTCTGGAAATTATAATGTATATTTATACATTAAAAATAAAGAGTTTATATTTTGTAATTCGGTATTATTTTTAACATATTGTTTCTTGCGTTCAGTCCACTGTGCAGCTGTGTGAAGCTACCCAGCTGAGCGTAGAAAAACTTTTTTCATTTTGCTACTGTTAAATAAAATATAAAAAAATAGTGACCTCCATCCCCTATCCACAATACACGCTTGCTTTTACCCACACAAGCTCTTCCGCTACGTCCCTTGGTACGCATATTTATGTGCTTTACTGTTTGTGTTGGCTGCAGTGGCAGTACCAGCGGTGGAAACTGCAGCAACTTATGACTACATGCAGCGTTTTCTGCCATTTTTTAGAGCAACTTATTAAATAAGTAGAAGCTAGCAATTTTTATGTATTTTCATTAAATCTTTCTTTCAAACTTCTACTTTTCTATCATCATTGCAGGTGAGAAGCCCTACAAATGCTCCTGGGAGGGCTGCGAATGGCGTTTTGCCAGGAGTGATGAGTTAACCCGGCACTATCGCAAACACACTGGAGCCAAGCCATTTAAATGCCGCAATTGCGATCGTTGCTTCTCCCGCTCTGATCATTTGGCCCTCCACATGAAGCGTCACATGTGAGGTGAAATTTAATCAAACTAAACCGTGTGCCATCATTACCACCGGCAGCAGCAATGTCGACACCCGATGATATTAAATGATCCAACGCAAAATAAGTTGAATTCTCACATCACAAAACACAACAGCACAAGTTAAATAAGCAGGGAGAGAAACAGAACAAGAGATGCAAATGCGAAAAACTAAAAGTTTAATTTATATTTAAATTGACTAATTTGTATTTCTTTTGCTGTTGCTGCAGTCGTTTATGGTTATCGCGTAAAGCGTTACCTATCGGGTATCGTTATTATTTCGATTGCTTAATTTTATTTTTATTGGATTTCCTTTCAAATGCTAAAGCATAAAACAATTTTATTTCCATATGCATTTAAGAGTTTACAGCAATTATTGTACAATTTACCAAAGCTAAGCAATTTTTTAGTAGTGAAAAGCAGCGATATAAAACAAATAATGAAAAGACCGGTGGATGAAAAATTCCAAAGCTGCTATCGTCATGAAAAAACTTATATAAGGCACAAGAATGAATACATAAGTAATTTAAATCACACACACACACACACACACACACACACACACACACACACACACACACACACTATATATATATATATATATATATATATATATTTTTGTTTTGTTTGTAACAAAAACAACAAATATTGTAAACACTGCCAAAACAAAAATAAGAAAATAATAATTATCGTAAATAATTAAATATATATATATATATATATATATATATATATATATATATATATATATATATATACACTTCATATATATCTATATAAAATATTCATATAAACAAAATCAAAAGAGAAACATGAAATACTAAGAAAATGTTAAATGCATATACAAAGATTTAATGTTTAGAGAGTAAGAGCGTGATCAGATATGCGTATTGATCGTACTGGTACAACTGAAACTATAACAACTATAACAAAAAAAAACGATGAACAACAACAAAAATAAAATACACAAGTGCAAAATATGTTTTAAACAATAAATTAAATGCTTATATATTCTTACATTATTTTTAATATATTTTTTTAATATGTAATTAATTGTTGTATAGTTTAAATTTTTTATGCGAATTGTCTTGAAAAACAAAAACAAATCAATGTAAAGGAAAACTCAAAAAAAAATCAAAGAAAAACGCCCCAAACTACATTTTGTTTGGAACTACAAATTTATATTTTTTAAAAGCAATTTTGTTGCTAAGCATAAATTTTATTTATTTAATGTTAACTTTTGTTTTGTGATTAAAAGTATTAGAATAAAATCTATGTTTATGTATATATATATATATATGTATATATATATATATATATATATATATATATATATATATATCCATATTCTATTTTGAATATGGTTTACCAATTTTTGAACGTTTTGTAACAGTTATTTTTGCTGTTCGATTTATATTCGATTTATTTTTGCAAATTCTTCTTTATGTGCCTCATTATTTTTAAAAATATGATAAAATTTATTATAAATTTATTTTTTAGATCTAAAAATTTATAAATGAGTTTCAGAAGTAATTCCATTTAAGCTTTATTTCAGCAAATAAAAAAAATTTGCTGAAATTATGAGGTTCTTAATTGATTTCTGGAATAATTATACCAATGTTTTTTTTACTTCCTCTAAAGTGTGCTAATATTTTTGTTAGTTTTTATTTTTGCTGCTTAGTTAATGTGTAATGTACCATTTCAATTTGTTTAAAATTTGATTATTTTTAAATATATATTTAATTAATAAAAACATCATGTGTAAAACAAAAACTTATTATTTTTTTATTTAATCCAAACTAAAAATATATGTGATTATTATCATTATGATTTTGTATTTACTAAGCTTATTATTATTTATTGATTATTAGACTCGCATGAATATTGTTCTTAGATGCAATTGCACTACACACTCAACGAGAGGACATCAAGTATACAACATGATCGAATTAGTATACTCTTA